>PISW01000454.1:0-51466 GCA_004023785.1 Mungos mungo | reverse complement strand
AAAAAAGCTTCTGCAAGGCAAAGGAAACAATCAAGAAAACTAATAGGCAACCGACAGAATGGGAAAAGATAGTTGCAAATGACATATCAGATAAAGGGCTAATATCGAAAATGTACAAGGAACACACCAAACTTCACAATCACAAAACAAATAATCCAGTGAAGAAATGGGCAGAAGACATGAACAGACACTTCTCCAAAGAGGACATCCAGATGGCCTACAGACACATAAAACGATGCTCAACATCATTCATCATCAGGGAAACACAAATCAAAACCACACTGAGATACCACCTCACACCAGTCAGAGTGGCTAAAATGAACAAAGCAAGAGACTATAGATGCTGGCGAGGGTGTGGAGAGACAGGCACCCTCTTACACTGTTGGTGGGAATGTAAACTGGTGCAGCCACTCTGGAAAACAGTATGGAGTTTCCTCAGAAAACTATCCATAGAACTCCCTTATGACCCAGCAATAGCACTGCTGGGGATTTACCCAAGAGAGACAGAAATGCTGATGCATAGGAGCACATGTACCCCAATGTTCATAGCAGCACTGTCAACAATAGCCAAAACATGGAAGGAGCCCAAATGTCCATCACCTGACGAATGGATCAAGAAGATGTGGTATATATTCACTATGGAGTACTACATGGCAATGAGAGGAAATGACATATGGCCTTTTGTAGGAAAGTGGATGGACCTTGAGGGTGTCATGCTGAGTGAAGTAAGCAAGGCAGAGAAGGACAGCAACCATATGTTTGCACTCATAGGTCTAGCAGGAAAACAGGAGAGACCTAATGGAGAACCATGGGGAGCGGAGGAGGGAGAGAGAGTTGGGGAGAGAGAGGGATGCAAGACTTGAGAGACTATTGAATGCTGAAAATGAACTGAGAGTTGAAGGGGAAGGGGGAGGGGGGAAAAGAGGTGGTGGTGATGGTGGAGGGCACTTAAGGGGAAGAGCACTGGGTGTTATATGGAAAGCAATTCGACAATAAAATATTATGAAAAAAAGAAATAAACATGAAAAAAACATTTTCCAATGTAATAGAGTAAATTATATGAAATGAAAGTATAATTATTCTGGAGATCTTTGAACATTTAAATAATTTCTCAAAATTTCCAAAATGCCCAGAAAGTTAACAACTGTTGCTCTAACAACTGTTGCTGTCATTTTAATGTCAGTCTCTATAAATTTGCTTATTCTGGACATTTCATATAAATGGCAATGTATTCTAAGTGGTCTTTTGTTTTTATAATTCATCCATGTCATAGCATATATTAAGACTTTATTCATAATATCCCATTGTGTGATCATAACTCATTTGTTTATCCATTCATTAGTTGATGGACTTTGGGGTTGTTTCCAACTTTGGGCTATTACAAGTAATGCTTCTACAGATATTTGTGTGCAATTTCTGGAGAGAGATAGTTTTGTTTATTTCAGGTATATACCCAGAAGTGGAATGGCCTCTATCAAGAAAGTGAAAAGATAATCCACAGAATGAAAGAAAATATTTTAAATCACATCTCTTATAAGTGGCCTGAGTCTAATACATAAATAGCTCTTATAATTCAATAGTGAAAGGACAAATAACCAAATCAAAAAGGAACAAAGAATACGAATAGACATATCTCCCAAAAAGATATAAAAATGCTCACTAAGCACATGAAAACATGCTTTGACATCATTTAGTCATCAGGAAAATGCAAATCAAAAACACAATGAGACACAACATCACACCCACTAGAATGACCATAACTAAAAATTACGATGATAACCAGCATTGGTAAAATGTGATACATCAATCAGAAGATTTATTTGCCTGATGGGAATGAAAAATGGTACCACCACTTTGGAAAATAGTCTCCTGGTTCCTCAGTGAGAGTTACCATATAATCACATGTTTTAGAATTATTTTCAGCTATCTCTGATAGTAAACTCCTGAATTATTTTCACAAGAACTGCATCTTTGTCAGTCTGTATCTTTGGGATAATTGGTGAAAAACATCTGTAGCAAATTATCATATAAGAAATGTTTCTCATCTTGTGTAATGTGGTTTTTTACTGGTTAAATGAATGAGACCCTGAAGGATTCACTGGCCAAATTAACTTCTCATCCCTGCATATTTTCTAACAAGATAAAGTAATCAGATACAGCTGTTACGGGATTTGGGGGAAGATAGATCTGGGGGAAGATAGATCTGCAGGTGAATCGGAACTAAATTTGGTGGGAACTGATTGTAATAAAAGGAGATTCTTAATTATAAACAAAAGTCAGATTTAAATTTCCCATTAATTTATAAAATTTTGTCTTCTGGTCTCATGTAGTCCATGGCAATCTACCACTGATTCCTTTACAATATTTTTTCAGATCTTCTATAACCCAACATCAGCCATCACGATTCATTAAAGCATCACTGTAACAGAATCCTTTTGATTTTCCTTTCAGATTCTGTCCTCTCTTATCCATTACATATATCACAGTGCAAACGTTCCTCAAATGTCTCTTTGCCTGTTAACTGTCTATACATTCAAAATAAAGACTCTATTAAGGTCTTGCAACCATTGGATAACAACTTTTTTATTTCTGTCTGTACTCTAATCATGCAAAAATACTAGAAACCTCATATATAGCCCTTTATCTATTTGAAAATAATACATATGCCATGTTTATTTTCCTTCATTCAAAATTTTATCTGAATTTCTTATTTATTTAAAAAAATTTTTACATTTATTTATTCTTGAGAGACAGAGAGAGACAGAGTGTGAACAGGGGAGGGGCAGAGAGAGAAAGAGACACCGAATCTGAAGCAGGCTCCAGGCTCTGAGCTAGCAGTCAGCACAGACCTGATGCAGGGCTCAAACCCACTGTAAGATCATGACCTGAGCTGAAGCTGGACACTCAACTGACTGAACCACCCAGGCACCCCTAACTGAATATTTTAAAGAAAGGCTTAACTGATTTTTTTATGTACTTGATCTGACAAAGATTGATAGCAGTGTGGCAAAGACTACTACTTTGCTATTCAGGTCATAAAATTTCAAGACCATTGTATTTGCTTTTGGGATTATAATATTCATTAATATAAAATAATCTTTGTTTCATATACCATTTTCCCCTTAAATACTACTTCAACAAATGTTAAAATTACAATCTTGCTTTCCTTTGTCGGGTTACTCATTACTTTTTTTAGTTGCCAATGCCATAGCAATTTTATTCACATTTTTCCCCTTCATTGCTCATGAACATTTTAATTGGCATTTCAAAGCCATTAAAACTGCTACTGATTACTTAACAGGGTCTGAACCCAGAAAACACTGCCGTTTGCTATACATTTCAGTATGAAGTTTTTAACTCATTTTCTGACTCTCCACAAATTTTTAGATTTTATATAAAAATGTCAAATCTCCTATACACTTCTTTTCTTTATAGAACGTATAATTCTATCATAACTTACAAAGAAAAAAAAAGCACTTAGAATACTTGTCAGAAAATATAACCTCAAGTTGTCTGCACTCCAGAACCCATCAAAAGCTTAGAAAGAAGTTATATTTAGAGAAGTTTGTGTAGAGGTGCTGAAGAGTCTTCCCCTTCTCTATCGTTCGTTGGGAGGCATATTTGGTTGAGCACATAACTGAATAGAAATATAGATCTCACAGAATCACTTTGCAGGAATCATATCTAATGGTGAAACCTTGACTTCTTTAATTAGTAGATGGAACGGTAGTATGAAAATCACTTTCAGACTTGATACAAAATTATTTCCCAAGACATTGCCAGAAAGCAACATTATAAAATGTTCCCCAATGACAATGAGAAAATTAATTTATAACCAAATCCAATAAAATTTCATTTTTGAAAAAGAATTATTTCTCTACTGAGTAATATCTAGCATTTAGTTTCCCTTTTTGTTTTGGCTAGCATTATGTTTATAGCCAAAATTTATGTTTGTCCATTGTGTTAGAGAAGGGATATGTGGGTAGAGAGTATTGGAAGTTCCATAAACCATTTGATCTGTGAACAAACAAATGAGAATGTGTCCGTTGAAAGAATGGAATTAAAATATATCAGTTGGAAAGTATGACAGGCTAACATCATCATCTAGACGTGATAGAATATCTTTAAAAGGGAAATAGAATAAATATGTAATATGATCTTGAGTTTTTATCTGGAATTGATGAGGAAAATATTGTCAGGCTTGCTACTTTGTGTATTTTTTTTTTAATTTTTAAAGTTTATTTATTTTGAAAGACAGAGACAGCTGAGGAGGGGCAGAGAGAGAGGGAGAGGGAGAATCCCAGGCAGTCTCCATGCTGTCAGAGCAAAGTCCATTATGCTGACTACTTTGTAATATCTCTGTTGGAAAATAAGAGAAAGTCTCTTATAAATCCAAGTTAAGAAGGAAAATTATAGTTCTGTGTCATCAGAATCAATCAGTGCAAAAGAGGGACATAGGCCACCTTAAGAGAAAGAGCCCTGGGCATGTTCCATCCATGGATGGGGTTTTTTGTGTGTACCTTCTAATATGCCATAGGTTCAATTCTTTTAGAACTTTCAACTCTTTAAAGACCAGAGATCTTATAATTATAAAGCTAGCAAGAAAATTCTGGTAAAATATTGTTACTTAAATTTTTTCTGTATAAAAATCTCTCTAAGAATTCCAAAATTTCCATTTACTGACAGGAAAAATACTTTTCATTAATTTGTTAAGGTTGAAGAATTTTGAAACTTTGCTTTTCATGGTATATAGCTCATTGTTAAAATGTAGTGTAAAAGTTTCATGTGTTTGCTACAGTTTTTTGTATTGAATTAGCTTTTAAAATATGAGATACTTAAAAAAACATCTACCAGAAAAATCCAAGGAGAAAGTTCATGTTTCCCATTGGATTGGAAGAATATTATGGAACATAACAGGCCATACTTGTGCCTGAAAATGTTAAACCATAAAACCAAGGTCATGGAACTAGAAAATGACCATGAGAAATATTACCTCATTTTGGGGTGACTTAGTCAGTTAAGTGTCCAACTTTAGCTCAGGTCATGATCTGGAGGTTCTTGAGTTCAAGCCCTGTGTTGGGCTCTGTATTGACAGTTTGGAGCCTGGAACCTGCTTCAGATTCTGTGTCTCCCTCTGTCTCTGTTCCTCCCCTGCTTGCAGTCTCTCTTTCAAAAATAAATAAACATTTTAAAAAATTAAAAAAAGAAATATTATAGCATTTAAATGTATAAGTATGTTAAATAAAATGAAATAAAGTAAAATAATTCTGTTAAATAAAAGGACCTCGTGTCCAAGCACTCATATGTAATTGAAAATCAGTGACAGTGTTTTTTCATGGTTCTTGTCTACAGCTTTTAAAATGAAAAAGTGCGAATCATCTCTGTATTTCTGAATTAACACTTTGCTAAAATTAAAGAAAAGCCATGACCACTTATAACAAAAACTAACAAAACAATGTTTCATGTGTTAGGTTTTAAAAGAAATGGTCTAGAATAATAAACAAATCCTAATATCACAGAATGAAGTGTTATTTTGTAGGAATATTTAGTTTAAAAAAATTGGAGAAATTTGGCCCACCTTCAAATGTAGCAATTTGTTTTCTGGAATTCAGGAGAAATGTCTATTATGAATAGGGAGGGAGACCAGGGCTCTATCCCCAGTCAAGATTCACTACTTTCACTCATTCCCAGGTCTTTATTTCAAAGATTAAATGTTTTACACCTAATCTGCAGATGTTGTCAAATTCCTTGTATAATTAAATATCAGAAAAATAAAAAATAGGCTTTAGAAGAATATGACAAAAGATCAGTTAGTATATAAACCATTTTTTTAAATGCCAAAATATAACATAAAAATAAAGTCCAATCTGGTTATAGAAGACTGAGGGATAAAAGTGAATGTTCTGTCAAGTTGGAACATACTGAATTGGCAGCATCCCAACTGAGATTTTTTGAAATAATATTTGGAATCACAGAAATATTAATATGTTATGAGGATTATAATAGTATAGCAAATCAAAATACTCTGACTATTCATGAGAACACTCTTGGTAACAAAAAACTTTTAAGTGAAAACAATGAATGAAGTAAAGAAGCCACATATCATCCAGATCTACTAAAGAGATATATCTCAATTTTCTACAAAATAAAGTTTCTCCTTGTAATGAAAAGACATTGACTTCTTATCTGCCTGTAAATATATTGTTATCTCCAAAGAGCTTTTAGTAGAGGCTTGGCTACCCAGAAGGGAATGGGAGGAATTCAAGGTGCCAACGTTTTGTTTTGTCTCTGTGACACTTATTCAGTCTAGAAAGGGACAAATGATGGGTAATTGCTTATTCATTTTAGAATAAAACTGACCTTCAAAACTATAATAAGCTAATGGGTTAATTGATAAAATTCAAGTAATTTCACCTCCAGGTCTGGAACAGAAGAATTTGTTATCAAACAAGCTATCCTAAAAATAAACCAAACCAAACCAAACCAAAACAAAAACAGCTAAAAGAAGTTATTGAGATGGAAAGGAAATGATAAAGTAAGGGATCTTGGAACATCAAAGTAGATGAAATCACAATGTAAAAAGTGAATACCCAAATAAATACAATAAACTCATGAATTTTCTCAATTATTTTTGACTGTGAAAGAAAAAATTACAATATCATCTGATATGATTCTTGAGTATGTAGAAGAAATGTTTAAGACAATTACTTTAACATGGGGAATGTAAAAGGACTTAAAGGGACATAAATTTTCTAGACTTCACTCAAAATAGTAAACATTAATAATTGTGACAAATCATATAAGGATAATGTATTATACATAGAGCAACTATTAAACATCTGTACAAAGAGACACACCAAGAAATAATATAGGTATATCAAAGTGAGATTGTAAAAAAAGACAAAAATCCATAGGAAAACAGAAAAAGTGAAAATGTAGAAATGAAGAACAAAGGAAACAGACCTAAGAAATAAAATGCCTCATTTAAGCTCAACTGAATAATTACATTAAATGTAAATGCTCTAAATATACCAAGTAAAAGTCAGAGATTGGCAAAATTTATTTATTTATTTATTTATTGTTAACATTTATTTATTTTTGAGAGACAGAGACAGATCATGAGCAAAGGAGGCACAGAGAGAGAGGGACACACAGAATCGTAAGCAGGCTCTGAGCTAGCGGTCAGCACAGAGCCCGATGTGGGGCTCAGACCCACAAACTGTGAGATCATGACCTGAGCCAAAGTCAGACACTCAGCCGACTGAGCCACCCAGCCACCCTCAAAATGAATTTAAAAACCCACATGATTCATCTACATGCTGTGTACAAGAAACTCACTTCAAATAATGATACAAGGGATATTGATGCAGACTCTGAATTCATTAAAATCAACAAATATTAGAGGCATGGTGATGAATGCCAGTTACATACTAGTTTATTGTATGTACATTGTTTATTGATTGTTGTTAATAGTGTAACATTCAAACTTAAGGGATAACTGTAAGTATATTCTTCTTAAATATCCTAAAACATGTAACTCCTTTTATCTCTGTTTTTTTTCATAGTTAGGACTGTCCAACATTTTGGTTGTCTCTGGCTTTTTCCCCTCCATATTTAGACATTCTCATTAGTTTTATACAGTAAACATTATCTTATAATTACATACTTTTAGTTTATTTCTGATTATTTAATTGCATATTTTCTCAGGTATCATTTACCTTTTTTTTAATATAAATATCCATTAAAAGTTACTTTAGCAATAGGGTGCCTTGGTGACTCAGTCTGTTAAGTATCTGACCCTTGATTTTGGCTCAGGTCATGATCCATAGTCCATGGGTTCAAGCCTCATGTCTGGCTCTGTGTTGACAGTGTAGAGCCCACTTCTTAGGATTCTCTCTCCTCTCTCTCTGACCCTCGACCACTAGCTCTCTCTGCCTCTCTGTCAAAATAAATAAATAAACTTAAAAACTTTTTAAAGTTATTTTAGCAAAGTCCATCATAGTAAATTGTTAGTTTCTTTTAGTATAAAAGGCTATATTCCATTTTAATTCATGAATTAGTACTAGACTGTGGTTATAGTGTGAGACTTTCCTTCTTTCTGAAAGTTTGATGTTATTCTACTGTTTTTGCACTTTCACTGTTGTTATCGACAATATTTGTATTGATTTGTTATATTTTAAGGATAAACTGTCTATATAATCTGGATATTTTAATAAAACTTTGATTTTAACATTCTGTAGTTTTACTATTATGTGGCTTACATTTTATTTTACTTATGCTGCTTAGCATTTACTATGGTTCTTGAAACTATAAATTAAAGTATAACATCATTTTTGGAAACATTTCACTTCAAATATTGCTGCTTTCACAGTCTCTCTTTTATATTTTTGGACTCTGACTTCATATATATTGCATCCTCTATGTATTTTATTTTTTATTTCAAATTTTCTACCTCTTTTACTTTTCAGTCTTAAGTTCTGAAAAAAATGTTTTTGAATGTAAGTTCCAGTTCATTAGTTCTTTATCTCTACACTTAAAATATCAAATTTTGGGGGCATCTGGGTGGCTTAGTCAGTTAAGCATCCAACTTTGGCTTAGGTCATGATCTCAAGGTCTACGGGTTTGAGTCCCACATACAGTTCTGTGCTGACAGCTCAGAGACTGCAGCCTGCTTCGGATTCTGTTTCTCCCTCCTTCTTTTCCCCTCTCTCACTTATGCTCTGTCTCTCTCTCAACAATAAATGAACTTAAAAATTTTTTAAAATATCTTTTTTTTTACTCTTTCCTACAAGGCTTATAGTTTTTATTAATTAAAGACATTTCATTAAATATGTTTTGTTTTCTCTAGTTGGATTCCACCTTCTATATACTTACACAAAATATTTTTATATTTCCTACCCAATATTTCCATTTCTTCATTTTGAATTGGCTCTAATTTTAGTTAAGCAGATAGTATATTAGAAACCCAAATATATCCTTTAAGTCCAACTTTAAGATCTCACTATTTCTAAATTGTTAACACCATATCCTTTTTCTACATTTTTAAAGATTTTTTAAAAATAAATGAATTTTGATATTCTTATGGCTCTTTTGTTATATTTAAAGATAAATTATTTATCCAATATTCATAGACATATCAGCTCTTGATTTAAAAATCCCCCAAATTTTTCCCAAGTTTTAAATTTTTTTAATGTTTTGTATTTATTTTTGAGAGACAGAGAGGGACAGCACGAGCAGGGAAGGGTCAGAGAGAGAGAGGGAGACAGAGATTCTGAAGCAGGCTCAAAGGTCTGAGTTAGCTGTCAGCACAGAGCCCGACACGGGGCTCGAACCCATGAACTGTGAAATCATGACCTGAGATGAAGCCAGATGCTTAACCGACTGAGAGGCGCCCCTTCCCAAGTTTTTTAAAGTGAGACCTCTTATCACGAATTGGTGAGATTATTGACCCAGTTTTTCAATATTTTAACCATATTGTGTGTGTGTGTGTGTGTGTGTGTGTGTGTGTGTGTGTGCTGATAAGTGGTCCCACAGGCCAGTAGAATTCCTCACAGGACTCTCATACATTAATAATGACAGATTTCACATATTATAATGAAAGATACAAAGCAAAATCAGCAAAAGGAAAACACACATGGGACAAAATCCTGTGAAGGCCTCTTCTAGCAGAGTCCGGCAGAAAGTACCTAATTCCTTCAGGAACCAGTTGTGACAATAAACAGGAAATTCTTTCTACCAAGGAAACTCAGTGTCTAGAGTTTTCCCTTGGGGCTATTTATATAGGCACCCTTTGTCTAGCATGTACTACATTTCAAGACTCTCAGTAGAAAACAGGTATTCAGCAGAAAACCAGTTTTTTAGTACAGTTTATGTACTGTGAGTCATTCTCATCAGTTATGATTTTTTCTATGATAGAAGTTTCTAGACATTTTAGTAAAAGGACAACACTGCAAGCAGATCTTTTTCAAGATGGCAGTCACAGGTCTTCAGTGTTAACTATTTTCTGCACTGTGTTTGTATGTGTGTTCTATATTCCTACTTTAATTTCAGTTAGTAAAAGAATAGAAGAAAATTTTCATACATTCCCAGAGCACATTTACAAAACCATTGTATATATACCCATATGTTCTCAGTTCTCTCTTAATGCTCCAGATGGTTCTCTTTAAGACCAATTGCTCTGCTTATGGGTCCTATTCCACCTACTCTCATTCCTCCCTCTCACTACTTTAGCATATGAACATCCTAGAATATTGATATCTGAAAAACAATGAAAAAATCCTTATATTTAGTAAGTATAATAAAATCCCATTACCAAATCAACTTTAAATCTTTAGAATAAATTCCACATGATTAAATATTCTTTTGCTAAAGGGGATTTTCTTACCTTTAAAGATTTATACTCAATCCCTTACAAAGGTAGCATTTGCACTATCTAATTACCTAATTGAAATATCATAAAATGATAAATGTTTCATACTTATACATATATATTCATACATATTCCACTTAAAAGCTTTAAAATGAAACAAAATTAAGTTCAAATCATGGCTCTGCCATCAAGTCATCAGATTTTTTTTTTTACCAGGAAAAAATGTGAACTCAGTCCCCCACTACCACACATGATGTGGTCGTGTTTCTCACATTTGGGGAAAGCGCAGGGGTCAGCACATGGAGAGTACGATGGATAAGACTTGTTTTTGGAAAACCACCTTAATCTCCCCTGCCTGGTAAATATTTCTTTTTTTTAAGTTTAGTTTATTAATTTTGGGAGAGGGCGGGTAGGGATGGTGCAGAAAGAATGGAAGAGGGAGAATCCAAAGCAGGATTTGCTTTATCAGTGCAGAGCCAGTTGCAGGGCTCAATCCTACGAACTGTGAGTTCCTGACCTGAGCCAAAATCAAGAGTTGGACACTTGACTGACTAAGCCACCCAGTCTGAAAAGTTGATATTTAACTTTTCTAAACTTCAAATCTTATAACATGAAAATACTTTTTCATGAAAACTATCTGGTGTACACGTTTGTGAGTGTGTTTGTGAGTGAACATGTTTTCTCTGATATTGCTATAAAGCTTGGAGTATCATGTTTTACTCTATATTTTCTTCCATCCTTGCACATTTCCTCAAAAAATATCTTTTGCAGCTAAAGAATGATGAAAAATATCACAGAAATATTAAATCATATAGATGGAAGTTTGTACTAAGGACTCTGCCCCTTGATAGAATATGATGTTCATTCAGCTTTTAGAAGTTAAGTTTGAAGAACATCTGTGAACTCCTTGATTGAATCTTATTTTTCCCCTGCTGGCTCTACATGCTAGAGCTTTTTGTTTTTAGGAATATCTGGGCAAAATATATGCCTACTGTCTTTTTATTTTTATGTATTATGTTTATTGTGAAGCACATTTTTAATATAGCCACCCTACAGATAATGGGTATTAGACTACTTTTTCTTTGTTTAGTCTTTGTCAGGAGCTTAGGTTCTGTTACAATTATAATATGTGTTTTTAATAGCATCTCAAATTAAACAGATTAATTTAAAATCCAGGTTGAAAAGCAGAGGTGCAATAAAAAATTTAAAAACAGTTTTTGTAGTTTTATAAAAAGTCTACAATGATACTTAGAAACTGTTTCTTCATTTCTAAATTTCTATAAATATAAATAAATTTAACCTATAAATCAATTTGAAGGAAATGGAATCTTTATAATGCTGAATGCTATAATCCTTACAGATAATGTATTTCTCTAGTTATGTTGGTCTTTGTTTCAGCAGTCGGAAATTTGCAGTTGTAGAGATCTTGAAAATATTTTCATAGAATTATCTTTAAGAGTTTTATGTTGTTGAATTCTTTTATAAAGGAGATTTACTTTTTATTTCAATTTATAAATATCTATTGCTAGCACTGAGAAATAAAATTGACCTTTACATATTGATATTTTACCCTGTAAACTAATTAACTCATATGCTTTTTTTTTATATAAATTTCATGGGATTTTTGTATACAGACTATTCAGTAGTTTATAAACAAAGGTAACCTAATACTCCTTTCTAATTTGTGTGAATTTTATTTTTTTCTTTCTTTAAGGCACTGATTGTGAACTTTTCTTTAAGTATTTTTTAATATTTATTTATTTTTGAGAGAAAGAGAGGGAGTACAAGCCAGGGAGGGGCAGAGAGAGGGAGGGAGACACAGAATACACAGCAGGTGCCAGGTTCTGAGCTGTCAGCACAGAGACTGATGCGAGGCTTGAACTCACAGACTGTGAGATCATGACCTGAGCCAAAGTCCGATGCTTAACCAACTGGGCCACGTAGGTGCCCCAGGATCTTAATGCAATATCATGTGGAAGTGATAGAACAAATATCCTTGTTTTATGCTTAATATTAGAGACAAAAACCACTCCCTTTTTCTTCAAGTATCAGCTGTAGTTATTTTGTATATGTTCTTTACAGGGAAGAAGAAATTTCTATTCCTAGTTTGCTGAGGGTTTTTATCATGAATAAGTGTTGAATTTTGTCAAGTGCTTTTTAAATTTTGTTTTGTTTTGTTTTTTGTTTATTTTTGAGACAGAGAGAGATGGAACACGATCGGGGAGGGGCAGAGAGAGAGGGAGACACAGAATCTGAAGCAGGCTCCAGGCTCTGAGCTGTCAGCACAGAGCCCAATGTGGGGCTCAACCCATGAACCATGAGATTATGACCTGAGCTGAAGTAGGATGCTTAACCAACTGAACCACCCAAGCTCTCCTCAAATGCTTTTTATACATCTGTGTGACTGCTAATTTTTTTCTTTTATGGTCTCTAATGTGATAAATTACATTGATTTGTTTTTCAACATTAATTCAACATCTTGCATTGCTGGGATAAAACCGACTTGGTGGTCATATGTTATCCTTTTTATTTACTGTGAAACTCAGTTTGCTAACATTGTTAAGGATCTTCCTATATACATCAATACAGAATAATATCTCCTTGTAATGTCTTTGTCTGCTTTTGATATCAGGGTAATAGTAGTCATACAAATGAGTTGTATAGTGTTTCCTCATCTTCAACTTTGTAAGAAATTGTGATTAGAATTAGAATTATTTTTTCTTGCCTCCAGGCTCTTTAACTTTAAGACAAATTGCCTTTATGCCATTAACAACTAAGATATCAGAAAAAAACTATCAAATTTTTAGAGATGTTTCATATATTGGACAATAGAATGTACAAGATTGTGATACTTGAGGAAATGAGAGACAACTTGAGTCCTGTGATTGCCTTAGTTTACTGTCTGAAGTCGGTTTTCAGGCCACAGCACAAAGATGGGCAACCAAGAGTCCCTCATTGTGTTGAAGAGAAATACATTATAGCTTAATGGGTCAGAGACAGAAAGAGTGTGTGGACAGAATGCTGAAAAAGGGAAAACCAGAAAAAAAATTTAGAAATCAATGTAGGAGTTTCTTTAAATCTTTCAGTCTTGATTTTTGTATGCATTTGGGTGAAAATCCACAAAAACCCCAAAAAAACACCAGAACCCAGTAAGCAAAACAATTTCTGTAAGTCACATGAATTGAAGTTCCCAACCACCAGACTAGAGAGGCCTTGTCTAGACTAGAGACTAGAACATAGGCCATGTCTTTAAACTGTCATGCTTTGAGAGTAGATCAAAATTAGGCCCAAAGTGAATGCTAATCTGGCCATGTCATAACAAAGCTTAAAAACAAGACTTAGGAATATCATACTGATCTAAAATAACTTATCTACATGAAGGAATGACTTGTTATATTATTTAAATGAATATTAAAACTCTGGTAGAGATCATTGTAAACTTCACAACATCCAAAATCTAATAAAAAGTTACCATGTTTGCATAGCAGCAGAAAAATATGACCGATAACTGTAAGAAAATCAATCAGTAGAAAGACATTACTAAATGTGGAGATGACATTTAGTATCAAAATCTAAAGTCAAGCATTTTTATTTATAGCTTTTTAAAGGCATTTTGATGTATCATTCATCTAGGATTTATTTTATGGATGGCATTTGATAGAAATAGGTGTATATGAATATGTATCTGTTTATACATACATAATATATGAGTTTCTTTGAACTGTTAAGTCACATTACAAATCAAAGTCAAACAACAATGAAATGTTATTTACTCTGTTACTTGGGCAATTAGCAGGAGTTTTATATTTCTTTTCCCTGTACTTTTTAATATTTCCTCTAAAATAAGAATGCTACTTTCTATCTATTTGGGTTATCACCAAAATGTATAACTTCTTGTTTATTAAGACCAATTCAGTTTTTTAATTTGAACTTCAAAAGAAGAAGGAAATTATACTAAGAAAAATAAGTTAGACAGAGAGAGACAAATACCATAAGACTTTTCTCATATGTGAAATTGAAAAAAGAAGAAGAGGAAGAAGGAGGAGGAGGAGGAGGAAGAAAAAGAAGAGGAGGAGGAGAATGAGATGAAGAAGGAGAAGAAGAAGAAGAAGAAACAAACAGCAGATTCAGACCTATAAATACAGAAAACAAAATAATGGTTGCCAGAGAAGAAAGGTGTGGAGGGATGGGCAAAAAGGTGAAGGGGTGTGGGAAATACAGGCTTTCAGCTATGGAATGTGTCATGGAAATAAAAGATTCAGTATAGGGAAGAGTCAATGATATTGTAAAAGCACTGCATAGTTACATATGGTAGCTACACTCTAGTGAGCATAGCATAACATAGAGATGTAGTATTATTATGTTGTATACCTGGAACTAATGAAACATTGTGTTCAACTATATTCAAATAAATAAACTCCAAAAGAATAAGGGAGAAAATAAAAACCTATTATAAATTTTATAAATATGTACAAAAATATTAAGAAAATGATTGTCATAAGGATAGAACTGTTAAGCACAAAACAGAAGAAAAAAAGGATCTTGAAAGGTAAAATATACTCTCTGGAATGAAAAAAAAAAAACACAACAAGTGTGAAAGATGAGATTAATACCAAATTGGGCATATCAAAGGAAAGGATTAGTGAAGTTAAAAGCATAGAACTTTAAACTACCCAAAATAAAGTACGGAGTAACAGTAATTGGAAAAGAAGTTTATGTTATCAGTAAACTCTAGGGAAATATTTAATATTTATGGCAATATAAAATTTGAAAAAGAAAAAATGTAAATAACTAAGTTTAAGAAGCTCAAAGAACTTTAAACAAACAAACATAATCAGATCAAGACAGATCATAATCAAAGTGTTGAACGAAACCGGAGACGGAGAAAAATCTGGAAAATATGTAGAGAGGAAAAAAAGAAACTCATACTATGTGTAGAGGAGAAAAAGATATAAATAAGAGTTCATGTCTCAAAATCCTATATTCCAAAAGACAATGGAATGACATCTTTAAAGTAACACCAAAACATTTTTTTCATCATTTCCTTTGTGAAACCTAGTATTAGGCGGTGTGTTCATTGTTTGTTTATCTTGTCACTTTATTGGTTGGATATATACTCACCTTCTCTCATAATTTTTACACTGTGCTGGTTTTTAAGTTTTCACCATAGGTCAGATTTTCAAACCATAAGAACATTGTCATTAATGTCACTTTAAAAAACATTAAAACTAATGCCCGGGGCACCTGAGTGGCTCAGTCGGTTGAGCTTGAGGCTTCGGCTCAGGTCATGACCTTACGGTTTGTGGGTTCGGGCCCCACATCGGGCTCTGTGCTGAAAGCTCAGAGCCTGGAACCTGCTTCAGATTCTGTGTCTTCCTCTCTCTCTGACCCTCCCCTGCTCGCGCTGTCTCTCTCTCTCTCTCTCTCAAAAATAAATAAGACATTAAAAATTTTTAAAAAACATTAAAACTAATGCTATTTAACATTATCAATTAGATCATTATTATTTGCATTTCTCTGTATCATACAACTCTGTTTTTATGTATTAGGAAAAAGGTGGTAAAGACAGGAAAAAGGGATGCAAGTATAAACAAAGATATGTCATTTAGCCAATGAAAAATACACATATTATTTATTTTTATGTGTTTTAAAAAAAAACAACTGATTCAAATACCATTAAAATTTTTTAAAACATTTATTTATTAATGAGAAAGAGAGAGAGAGAGAGACAGAGCATGAGCAGGGGAGGGGCAGAGAGAAGGCGAGACACAGAATCTGAAACAGGCTCTAGGCTCTGAGCTGTCAGCACAGAGCCCAACGCAGGGCTCGAACCCATGAACTGCGAGATCATGACCTGAGCTGAAGTAGGACACTTAACCAACCAGGTGCCCCCAAATACCATTGTATTAAAGAGTTATACATATTTTTAAAAAAGATAAAATAAGTGTAGATAGCAATAACAATTCAAATTCATAAACTTTCCTTGTGAATTTGTTAATTTTCACAAAGTAATGGATGAAATATGTATGAAAGTATTAAGATCATAAGTCATTAAAATGGGTATTTATTTAAACTTTCAGCTTCAAGGTCCAAGGACATTTGGAATTATGTTAAGAAAAAGGAGATTATCTTATGCACTGCAGTAAATAAAGGTCAAAACAAAACCATAAGTACAAGATCTGACTTTCACTGCCTCCATAATTTTAAAATGTAAGCATAATTTAGGAATGAGTAAGACAATGATGAGGTAAATATGAGCATTTTTTGTAATATTGCAATTTTTTAATAATACTATTCTGAAGAAACCACTTAGGCTATTTTTTTTTTAAATAAAAGCCTGATATAAAAGTTTCAGGAAGTAAAATATGTGAGGGACATGTGGGTGGCTCAGTCAGTTGAGCATCTGATTTTAGCTCAGGTCATGATCTTATGGTTCATGAGTATGAGTTCATGAGTTTGAGCCCCATCTCATGAGTTTGAGCCCCTTTATACTGACAGCACAGAGCCTGTTTCAGATTCTCTATCTCCCTCTCTCTCTGTCCCTCCCCATGCTCATACTCTCTCTCTCAAAAATAAATAATCATTAAAGAACATGTGGTCTATGTAATATACAATGTAGAAAACACTTTGCTTTAATATAACATTTAATACTACAATGTTTGATATTGTCTTTAAAATATTTGTGTTGAACTTAATATGTAAATGTTTAATATTATAAATATGTAATATTTAATATACCTGGGAAACACTATGTATACCTTTAAATGTTACAATACTTGGTACCAAGAAAACATTCTGGGGTCCAGATAATATTCTTACTCATTTTTTAGTTTTATCCTGAAAACCTGAAAAAATTTATAGTATAATTTAGAAGGTTTGGAATTTTAAGGCAAACTGAATCTTTTTCTCATACATAGATGATTTGGTCATTATTATTTTAGTCATATTCTCTTTATTTCTTATAGCTTATGCAATATTGGGCAGTCAACTAAAATATTTTGTACCTTAGTTTCCTTACTGGTATGAGAACTCATCATTATCCTAATAGAACAGTAAGAATTAATGTGCTATTTACTATGTGTCATGAAATCCTTAAAACAGTGCATAATTACTGTGAAATTACATAATTACTCAGGTCATAATCCAGTGGTCCATGAGTTCAAGCCCCACACCAGGCTTTATGCTGATAGCTCAGGTCCTGGAGCCTGCTTTGTATTCTGTGTCTCCCTTTCTCTCTGCCCTTATTTCGCTTGTACTTTGTCTGTCTGTCTATTTCTCTCTCTCAAAATAAATAAACATGAAATATTTTTAATTAAAATCAGCGGGAAGTATAAATAATACATGCCTATCTTAAGAAGCAAAAAAAGGAAAAAATCCCAAATAAACAATCAAACCTTACACTTAAAACAGAAGCTAGAAAAAGCACAATAAACAAAGCTTAAGCCAGCAGAAAGAAGGAAATAATAAAGATTAGAGCAAAAATGAATTATATAGAAACTAAAAACAAACAAACAAACAAAAGACAATAAAACAGATCAATGAAACCGGGAGCTGGTTCTTTGAAAAAATTAATAAAGTTGATGAACCTCTAACCAGACTTATCAAAAAGAAAAGAGAAAGGACCCGTATAAATAAAGTCACAAATGAGAGAGGAGCAATAACACCAAAAAAATATAACAATCATAAGGAGTATATTATGAAAAACTATATGCTAACGAATTTGACAACCTAGTAGAAATGGATAAATTTATAGAAAGATATAAATTACCAAGATTCACACAGGAAAAAATATAAACTTGAACAGACCGATAACCAACAAAGAAATCAAATCAGTAGTCAAAAAACTCCCAACAAACCAAAATCTAGGACCAGATGGATTTTTAATATATTATAGACTATAAGAGCCAAAAGAGGTGTGTGTGTGTGTGTGTGTGTGTGTGTGTGTATGTGAGAGAGAGAGAGAAAGAGAGAGAGAGAGATGGATTTTGCTCCATCTCTCATGCTGAAAGTAGATGGGGTACATGAGTGTGTTTTTAAATAGAGAGGAAATAATCTTTGAATAAGAGATTTCATGGGTAAAACAAGTGACTTTTTAGGTTACAACAACAACATGCTTCTGAGTGTGATAGAACATGTGATTCTTTGTCTCAGGGTCATGATTTCAAGCCCCACATTTGGTGTAGAGATTACTTAAATAAATAAAATACTTTTGGGGTACCTGTGGGCTCAGTTGGTTGAGCATCCAACTCTTGATATTGACTCAGGTTATTTTCTTACAGTTTGTGGAATCGAGCCTGGGATTTTCTCTTTCCATCTCTTCTACTCCCGGCTCATTCTCTCTTTCTCTCAAAATAAATAAACATTTTTTTAAAAGACATCTTCCAAGTGCAATGGTTAGAGTTATATCTTGTACAAAACTTCACCTTTCACAGCAGATTGATAGGGCAAAAATAATAGGGTTAAAAGCATCCATTCTGAGACTTACATAAATATTTTGTTTCTGATTTTTTTATTGTTAGGGGGATGCTGTTTTTGTTTTTTATATATGTTTCGTGTAAGCTTGTGTTCTTACAGTTGCTGCTGTTAGTCAACAAGAAACCATTGGAACCAGGAAATTTCCAATTTCTAAACCCCCACTGATATGTAAGATGAATACAACACCTAATAGCCAAATTTTTAGGAATAATAGACCATGGGGGCACTACAACACTTCTAATGGAAGCTTATTTAATTTATTCTTTCAAAATGTCAAAGTAGTTATGATGTTTTCATGTTGAAAGAACTATTGCACATTAACATTTAACAGAGAAGACATTGCAACAGTTTATCACATTAGAAAATTTATCACATGTAAGAGAATTAATTATTTGACAAGTGCAAATGGGAAATTTAGTATTTTAAAATCAACATAGTCCTTTAAATGTCATAAAATTATGATACAGACTATGCTATCAAAATATATAAATTCTCAAATACATGTGAATTTTATTTGCCCTTCTAATTAGTTTGAAAAGGCATTAGTACTTCTTTATGGAAAAAAGAAATATGAGTAACTTCAGATGATGCTGAGAATATATAATTATACTCCTTTTATTCATGCTTCATCTATCTTACTTTGCATAAGAAGAAATGATTTCTATATAAATAAATAAATGAAATATGGATGTATTAACTCCAAATGCCTATTCTCCATGCTGTACAAGCCATCTTTGCTAGTTAATGAAGAGATAACAACCAATTTATTTTAGGTCTCCAGAGAACCCAAAAGATGAGTATCACAATGGTATAAAATCATTTTTATTCTATGTATTGTTAGAAACCAAAAGAGAATTCACAAAATATCTAGTATATGCAGAGTTTTTGCCAGAAAAACTGACCCTTAATTTAACTTATTTTCTTCATAACTATTGTGGTTATTATTATTATTATTATTATACTGTCCTTAAGAACTAATAGTGGTAAATATTAGCCTATCTTTCATTGATCGTTATATTAGTCACTTAAACTGAAATGAAGCATGACTCTAAATCATACCTCACAAATGCATCACATATCCAGTGATCAATGATTCAGTTTAAAGCTATACAAGTGCTGGAGCACCTGGGTGTCTCAGTCACTTAAGCCTCCAAGTTTGGCTCAGGTCTTGATCTCATGGTTCATGAGATTGAGCCCCACATCAGGCTCTGTGCTGACAACTCAGAGCCTGAAGCCTGCTTTAGATTCTGTTCTTTCCCTCTTTCTCTGCCCCTCTTTCACTTACATTCTGTCAATCTCTCAAAAATAAATAAACATTAAATAAATAAATAAAGCTACACAAGTGCTTTATAATCACTCCACGTTTCCCTTGCAAATTATTTACGCTAGAGCAACTAAATACCTTAATTATCTAATATGAATATTTTTTTATTTTATTTTGTTTCGGTAAAATTATATTCACTTTCTGGGTTTAAGATTTCCTACCTATGAATAGGAGGAACCTCTTTTTATAATTAAATTTTAAAATGTTTATTTATTTTTGAGAGCCAGAGAGGTGGAGCACAAACAGGGCAGGGACAGAGAGAGGGAGATACAGAATCTGAAACAGGCTCCAGGCTCTGAGCTGTCAGCACAGAGCCCGACGCCGGGCCTGAACTTAGGAAACTGCCAATCATGACCTGAGCCCAGGTCGGCTGCTTAACTGACTGAGCCACCCAGGTACTCCAGAAATGAGCAACTTCTTAATAGACGTGTTGCTGAACGCAGGGGAAACAAAAGCAAACATGAGCTATTGGTACTTCATCAAGATAAAAAGCTTCTGCACTGCATAGGCAACAAAACTAAAAAAGACCCTATGTAATGGGAGATGATATTTGCAAATGATTTATCTGAGAAAGGGTTACTATCCAAAATCTATAAATAACTTATAAAATTAAACACCCAAAAAGTAAACAAACCAGTTAAGAAATGGGCAGAAGACATTAATAAACATTTTTTCAAAGTAGACTTCCAGATGGCTACCAGACAGATGAAAAGTTGCTCAACATTACTAATCATCAGGGAAATACAAATCAAAACCACAATGAGATACCATCTCCACTTGTCAGAATGGCTAAAATTAACGACACGAAAAAAAACAGATGTGGACAAGGATGCAAAGAAAGGGGAGCTCTTTTGCATTGTTGGTGGGAATGCAAAGTGGTGCAGCCACTCTGGAGAATAGTATGGAAATTCCTCAAAAATCTAAAAATAGAACTTCCCTAAAATCCAGCAATTGCACTATTAGGTATTTATCCAAATAATATAAAAATACAGATTCAGAAAGGTACATGCACCCCAATGTTTAGAAGCAGCATTATCAACAATAGCCCAAATATCCATCAACTGATGAATAGATAAAGAAGATACAGTACACATATACAATTGAATATTACTCAACTATCAAGAAATGAAATCTTTCCATCCTCAGTGATGTGTGTGGAGCTAGAATGTGTTATGCTAAGCAAAATGAATCAATCAGGGAAAGAGAAATACTATATAATTTAACTCATGTGGAATTTCAGAAACAAAACTGATGAACATATAGGAAGAGGAAAGAGAAGAGAGAAACAAATCATAGAGACTTTTAACAATAGAGTACACACTGAGGGAGGTTTTAGGGAGGGAGTTTGGTTTGGTGGGGGATGGGCTAGATGGGTGATGGGTATTAAGGTCACTTGTTGTGATAAGCATTGGGTATTGTATGTAAGTGATGAATCACTGAATTCTACTCCTGAAGCCAATATTACACTATATGTTAACTAACTAAAATTAAAAATAATTCAGGGCATGGTATATAACTGCAACTGCAAAGCAAGTTCTATACAAAGCAAGATTAATAGGAATTAGGGCAGAAAGTGTTAAGTAACTATCCTGGAGGACAGACTGCATCCAAGCTTTGTATGTTCATTCATTGACAAATATTTTTGGAACACTTCCTTTATCATATTGTTCTAAGGACAATTCTAAGTGCTAGGATTACAGAAGTGAATAAAACAGCCCCAATCCCTACCCTTAAGAAGACTTTACAGAACTGGGATAGAAAATGAAGGAAATTATACACACATAATAAATGTGTATTACACATGTTTGTATTTCATGATAATTTCAGTTGTTCAGTGTTAACGAGGAAAATCAGAAAAAGGGAAGAAATGTAGGAATTAGGTAAGGCTTTTTTATTTTAGGTTGGATTAATCTAAGATAAGTAACATTTAAGTAAAGATCCAATAGAAGTATGGAAAGAAAACACGTGAATATGTAGTGAAAGAACATTTCAGAAAAAGGAAGGTTAATTACAAAGCATCTGGATAGGCAGCATGCCTGTGAGGCACAATAAATAGCGGGAAGGCCAGTGATTCTGTTTGACATGATTAGCAAAATTCCCCCTACCCTTGATGTCTCCTCTTAGGAATTTTCTACCCAATGATCCTCCAAACTGTTCCTTAACTATAAATCCCCAGTAAGCTTGATGTATTTGGAATGGAGTCCCACCATCCTCCCCCATTGTGATAGTCCTGATATCTGTCAGAAGTCTTGAATAAAGTCTGCCTTCTTGTCTTACTGATTGTCAGAATATTTTTTCCCTTAATAGGGTCATTGGTCATTATCAATGTGATGTGTATATTGACTTCACAAAACTAAAGATAATCTATGATGATCCAATAATTTTTTAATGTTTATTTATTCTTGAGAGAGAGAGAAAGAGAGAGAGACAGAATCTGAAGCAAACTCCAGGCTCCAAGCTGTCACCACAGAGCCTGATGAGGATCTCGAATTCACGAACCATGAGATCATGACCTACGCCAAAGTCTGATAAAACTAATCAAATTCATGGAGAAAAATGAGAAAACATGATTTTTTTTACAGTAATAGAAATACTTATGTAGGGCTCATTGGCTGTAGCTTCCAGCATTTATTCTTCTTGACATTAGGAATAATTCAAATAAAGAAGTTAAAATATTTACCATTGAATAAAATAAGTGCTTACTCCATTTATAAAGAAAGATATTAGATTGGATGCTGCTGGATTGTGAAGCTCTAATGATTGCTACTAGGGGAAAATTAGCTGTTACAAAGGAAGTATTAAGATGATTCACAATAGGAGTCTGATTTTCAAAATGAACTCAAATTATGAAGAGAAAGAGAAAAAAATGAAGTTCACTTCATTGCTGAACAAGGAGAAATCTTACTGGCAAAATCTAGGAAGAAAAAAGTGCTGAATCTAAAGTGCTGTGTTAAAAAGCCCAACCAAAGAGCAAGGCATTTGCATTGGTTAATTAACAAAATAAGAAAGAAAAGTTTTGCAAAAACGTTATTGAGGAGGAGAGCCTTTCAGGGAAATTAATTGATACAAACTGTAGGCACAGACTGAGGATTTGTAGTGTATGAATTCAAGGCAGAAAGAGGGATAAAACACACCTATAATCTCAGAAGGAGCACAGATCACACCACAGTGGCCATTACCTAGTTGCTTGGCTCCCTGGTTAATGGAGTGCGTTAGTTCGAGTAACTGGAATTATATGTCAGAATCCCATTAGATAAGCATTTGTAACTCAGGTGGACAATATTCTGTCATAGCATGCTACCGAACAGTCTGCTGTGGTGTATGTGGGTGTTTAATTTGAGAGTTAGGATTGTCTTAAAAATCTATCTGACTTTGTTTAAAATCCTGACTTTAAAAATCCCTCTTTTTTTTCTCTTCATCAACAGTGCCCAGAGTGATCTCTGCCTAAAAATATAGTCAAAATTCTGGTTTCCAGAATGAGAGACAAAAATAGGTTTTATTTCCTAACACTGCTGTCTTACTGGTTTTTTATCCTATCCTGAAAACAACAGTTTTCAAAGGGTCAGTCATTTTGAGTTGTGTGCAGATAGGCTGTTCAGCTTCATCCCAACCTTCTTATGGGCCAGGTAATGCTCAGAGTGATTAATTCAATTAAGTATTTTTATTAATGAGTAGGGTTACAACAAGCTTGATTAAAAGTTCTGTGGTTTCTTACAAAAATAATTTAAATCATGATCATTTCTGTGTGCTTTTTTTTGAATTATTTCTCTATGGAAAACTTTCAACAATTCAAAATGAAAATTATTCTTCCATTTTCTGTTATGAAAATTAATGGTTGGAACCTAGAGGAAGTTAAAAGTGAGATGGGAATGTATACTTTGTACACATGGCTTAGGTCTTTTGATGTTCTGATTTTCTAGAAGGATTTGTCAGGATCTTCTTACCCTACTCTACTCCTGGTTCATTCGGACACCTGCCTTCCAACACTGCGATTGGGAAAGACTTATAACTTGGGAGTACAGTAGTTGTCATTTATTTTGATCAAATTTTATGAGAAATTGCTAGCAATGTCTGCTGTTACTACTACCTATATATTCTTACAAATTTTAACCCCAAAGCAGTATCTATTTTCCTAAAGGGAATAGGTTTATAATCATGGATTGAGCTCCCAACCAACTCATCCCCTCTCAGAACCACTGACCTTTGAGTGGAGGAGGGTGAATTTGATAATCAGAGTTCTGGAAGATGATTTTATAGTTTAGTTGATGTTACCACTACCTAAGGCATATCTGGCAATTTAAAGCTCCATAGCTCCTTTGACCTATCTGCTGAGATTGGAGTAAAATTTTGAGATAGAAAGTCTAAAGACTGTAGCATTGGTGGGAACAAAACCCCTTTTATAAAACAAGTGGTCCTCTCAAAAATTAGGCTAACCTTAATTCTATCCTTATCAGGAGGCAGGTTAGGGCCTTATTACTGTCTATAGGTTTTTTTATTCAACCTGAGGACTTGATCCTTCTGTGTATAAAATCAGCTAACTTGATGATCTTGGTACACATTTCCCTAATACAGGGTCAAAGTGCAAATTAGAGGGTCTACTCAATATCAAGCTCTAAAGCATCTGTTCTTGATGGTGATTACTGAATTAATTCAAATGACTTCATAGTTCCGTGTTTAATCAAAATTAATGAATTCATCACCGGTGCCCTGATTTATTTTTGTGATTAGAACTAAAAAGGTCATTCTCATCATTTTCCACCTCTTTTAGTCTTGGTTTCTCTATTAAGGAGAGTAGATTTAATGCCGCTTGAAAAGAAATGTTTCTTTTCCTTATATTGTGTGAATCAATTTAATTCCCTATGAATAGATTTTCCTTAGCTTTTCAATAAGTTTTAAAAGGATGCACTACAAAGGAAAGCCAGTATGTATCTATTTTCTCTGAAAAGGTGTCCTTAGAAAGAGTTATGCGCCCCCATAGAGCTTTAGGAACATTTCTGTTATTGTTATCTGGCAGTGTTTAAAAGTTTCCTCTCTAAGTGTCCATTTCTTTTACTTTTTCTCTCCCCACTGAGTCTGAATTTGTAAAGTCACATATTGTATATTCTTTGTGAGCAGTGAGTGATAGTACTTAGCAGTTGTTCAATTATATTTACTGATCAAATGGATGGAATGATTATATTATACAATTGGATTATAAACCAATTTATACCTTCTATACCATACCACTGTTCTTCTTATGCCGGGAAATTTTGCCTTCCCTAACCCAGAGAGCAAGCATCACATCAAAGTGAATGGGTAAAAGACAAAAAAAAAAAAAAAAATTCTGAAAACCCTGTTATTTTCTGTTAGGGAGATGAGATGATGATATAAAAGAAGATAAAGCACATATAGGTAGGGCCCCTTCTTCTAATAGTTTCCTATTGTTGCTATATCAATCACCACAATATTGGCAGGTTAAAAACTCACAAACCTATATCCTTATAGCTCTTGAAGTCAGAAGTCTAAAATGGATTTCACTGGAATAAAATCAAGTTGTTGACAGAGCTGTATTCTTTCTGGAGTCACTAAGAGAAAAGACATCTTCTTGTCTTAACAGTTTCTCAAGGTCAACAACTTTCTTTTGCTTAGGCCCTCTTCCTACATTTTCAAAGCCAGAAATTTGTGGCTGAGATCTTTTGTTGCCATATGTCTGGGTTTCCATTTTTCTGCTTCCCTGTTCTAGTTTATTTTTTTTAATTTTTAATGTTTATTATTTATTTTTGAAAGACAGAGACAGAGCGAGCAGGGGAGGGTCAGAGAGAGAGGGAGACACAGAATCCGAAGCTGGCTCCAGGCTCTGAGCTAGCTGTCAGCACAAAGTCCGACGCAGGGCTCAAACCCAGGAACCATGAGATCATGACCTGAGCCGAAGCCAGACGCTTAACCAACTGAGCCACCCAGGCGTCCTCTGTTCTAGTTTTTCGAGGGTCCTGTGATATAACCTAGGATACTCTCCCCACCTCAAGGTCTATAATTTAATCACATCTTCAAAATCCCTTTTGCCACATTCAGGAAATATAAATTCCAGGGATTTGGACATTAGGCATCTTCAGGGAGCCATTACTCAGCCTAACACATATCCTATTCCAGATTGCAACAAAGTGTTTCTCCGCCAGGGAAATGATTTTGAAACCATTTTTCTTTTTTATAACACAAGAGAAGAAGGAAATGGCATTTAGTAAGCACCAGCAATGTAATTAGAACTACTCTGTTACTTTCCCATAAATTATCACAATAAGCCATTATATGCTAAGTATATATTGAGCATTTCCATATAGCTACTTTTCCATATGTATGGTACCGGACCCCAAGCGGTTACCTAGACAGACAAGGCTTGCCTCTGATACACTGAATGTTCTCATTTATTTGATGGTAATGAAAACAAATGAATGAGCAAGAAAACAAACAAATTCATTGCTATAGAGGAATGTTTTACAAGGAGAATAGACATTGTGACTTATAAAGTGATATGGAAAGGTTTACTTTAATTACAAAGGGAATATGTAAACACTTTTATATTAAGACTGAAAAACAAAAGTCATTCTCAGGAAGACCTGATATGTTATTACTCTCATAGGCAAAAAAAAGTGAGTATATAACTGAATAATTTGCCTACATCATATAGCTATTAATAGTAGCAAAGTTGGAATTCAAGTCCAGATCTGCTGACTAAAAGTACAATCATATTGTGAAACCAAACTGGCATTAGGTTGTGGCTACTTTAATTGCACAAGTGACAGCAGAGGGGTGAGAATTTGCAGCCTCTCTTCCCTGAAGACGTTTGGCAATGATATAACTGATTGTCACAAATTTGGTAAATGTGCTACTAGCATCTATTTGGTCAAGGCCAGAGATGCTGTTAAACATTCTATGGACACATGACAGTCCCTCTCCCTACAACAAAGAATTATTCATCCTAAAATATCCATGGTATTGAGGTCGAAACAGTCTGATCTGTATACATATGGTGAACAATGGCAATTTTAAGAAAATGGGTATGTCGTCACTCTGGACTTGTAGAAATGAAATTATATAATCCGTACAAAGCATATGTAAAGTTACTAGGTATCCAACAAATGATATTAATTATAACAAGGACAATATTGGTGGAGATGATGATGATGATGGTATATAGAAAAAAGATGTGGGAATGAAGGAAAAGTCTTATTTTGACAGAGGCTTTGTCTATACTCAGAGACTCTGGGTATGTCTAATTTCAATCAACAGATACTATGTGGCTGTCAAATTTTATTACTCCTGTAAAGACCTATGTCAAGTGTTAATCTAACTCAAATATTTGTCTTACTGTATACTCACAGCCCCAATTCTTTTTCTCAGACCACCAATGAATAGATGTATGGATAGCGCTATTTTCAGAGACAATATTTTTATTATTTTTTTTATTTATTTCTGAGAGAGAATGTGTTAGCAGCAGAGGAGCAGAGAGAGAAGGAGACACAGAATCAGAAGCAGGCTCCAGGCTCTGAGCTGTCAGCATGGAGCCTGATGTGGGGCTTGAACCTATGAACTGTGAGATCATTACCTTAGCTAAAGTTGGACACTGAACCAACTGAGCCACCCAGGTGCCATTTCATTGACAATCTTGATTGGTGTTTTGTGTAAATCTGGTGAAGTTTACTGTTAATGATTCATCTTTAAAAGTGTATTTGGTGAGGAAGATGATAATACCTTACATTTATATTGTGTTTTATGCATTTTCAAATATTTGTATATGTATAATCTCATTGGACCCCTTGTAATTCTGTAAATTATTCATACCAATTCTTTCCAACACATGTCCAATATTATGTATAGCAAATCTAAATCATGTGTCTTTTTACTATTTCTTAAGATATTATAGTTGCAATGAAAATATAGAATAACCACATACTCCATCATTAATCTAGATGATTTTTAGTAGTACAATGATTATAGTCTGCATTTTATTTAAGAACATTTAATGTTTTTTACTTCATTTATTCATCATGTAAATAAATGCCAACAAATTCCCTCCTTAATGCCCATCATCCCATTTTCCCCACCCCCATCAACCCTCAGTTTTTTCTCATTGTTTAAGAGTCTCTTATGGTTTGCCTCTCTCTGTGTTTGTATCTTATTTTTCCTTCCTTTCCCCTATGATCATCTGTTAAGTTTCTCAAATTCCACATATGAGTGAAATCATGTCTGTCTTTCTCTGACTGACTTATTTTGCTTAGCATAATACCAGTTCCATACATGTTGTTGCAAATTACAAGATTTCCTTATTTTTTCTTCTTAATTCATTTAACAGCTGATGGACATTTGGGCTCTTTCCATAATTTGGCTATTGTTTATAGTGCTGCTTATAAATATTGGGTTGTTTTTGCCCCTTTGAGTCAACATTTTTGGGTCCTTTGGACAAATTCTCAGTAGTGCAATTGCTGAGTCATTGGGTAGTTCTATTTAAAAATGTTTGAGGAACCTCCACACAGTTTTCCAGAGTAGTTAAACCAGTTAGCATTGCCACCAGCGTGCAAAAGGACTGCCTTTCTCCACATCCTCACTAACATCTGTTTTTCCCTAAGGTGTTAATTTTAGCCACTAGGACCAATGTGAGGTGGTGTCACATTGTGGTTTTGATTTGTATTTCCATGATAATGAGTGGTGTTTCATGTGTCTGTTTGCCACTTGGATGTCTTCTTTGGAAAAGTGTCTATTCTCGTCTTCTGCCCATGTCTTCACTGGATTATTTGATGTTTTTAAAAATATCCATATTTACTTGTTTACTGAATTTTATTTTTTATTTTTATATAATCTATATATATAATTTGCTTATATATATGTGTGTGTGTGTGTGTATATATATATATATATATATATATATATATATATATATATATATATAGAGAGAGAGAGAGAGAGAGAGAGAGAGAGAGGTATAACCCAAAGAAAAGAATGCAAAGCATAAGTCAATAAATAAAAAGGTTTTCACAAATAACAACATAGTGTAACCTTTACAAATAAAGAGAAAGAATATTACCAATCCCCTAAAATCTCCCCTTTGCTCCCTAAGTCACTGTCTCAAGACATCATTTTAATGGGGTAAAGTTTACATTACATTAAGATGTATTGTCTTAATTGTCCAGTTGCAGGGGATTCCACAATTTTATATACCAGTGTAATGGTGAAACCATTAATCAAACAAGATCCAGAACATTTGCATCACATCAAGAAGTTCCTCCAACTCCTTTCTTGTCAATATTCTTTCCTCATTCAGGCAATCACTTTTTTAAAATGTTTATTTATTTTTGAGAGAGAGAGAGAGAAAGAACATGAATGGGGGAGGGTCTGAAAGAGAGAGACACAGAATCCAAAGCAGACTTCAAGCTCCTAGCTGTCAGCGTAGAGCCTGATGAGGGGCTTGAACTCATGAAACATGAGATCATGACCTGAATAGAAGTTGGACACTTAATCAACTGAGCCACTGAGGCACCTCCAGGCAATCATTTTTTAATTTATACCATCATAGATCATTATTTCTGTTTTTTTTACTTTATATACATAAAATAACAATGTTCGTTTTGTGTGCAAGTATGTTTGTATGTAAGAATATGGCTTTTGTTCCATAGATTTTTGGATTTCACCCATTTTGTTGCAAGAGCAATTACTAAATTTGTTACATTAAAAAATTTTTGTTTATTTATTATTGAGATAGAAACAGAGTATGAGTGGAGGAAGGGCAGAGAGAGAGGGAGACCTAGAATCCAAAGCGGGCTCCAGGCTCTGAGCTGTCAGCACAGAGCCTGACCCGGGGCTCAGACCCACAAACCGTGAGGTCATGACCTGAGCCGAAGTTGGTCGCTTAACCAACTGAGCCACCCAGGTGCCCCAGTTTGTTACACTTTTTATTGCTGAAATTATTGCATGAACATATCATAATCTTTTTTCTCTAGTTTCCATTGGTGGACACTTGGTTGATTTCCAGTTTTAGGTTATTATAAAGATGATCGCTATAAACATTCTTGTATGTATCTTTTGATGAATATATATATGTGTATCTTGGAAAATTGCCTGGAAGTGTAGTTGCTATACTATATGGTGGAAGTATGCCAAAGCTACTTGGTAAATTTTAGTAATGATTCTAATTTTCATATCTAAAAATAATATAATTGTTTTATTGTATGTCATAAACAAAGTTATCATTCAAAAATTATGAGAAAGCCTTTTTATTAATGTAGATCTTTATCTCAGATACGTGGTACTTTTCATCAATTAGAAATTAGGAGTGTTAGGATTGACAGAATACAAATTGTCATTGTATTTCTTATATTAAAATATGGATGAAAAATGAAAAATTTTAGTTATCTCCTATGGATGAAAAATGAACATTTCTTAATTATCTCCTACATAGCATAAACTATACTAGATACTTTAAATGCATCTACGATAGCTCTTTCATTCTATAATATTTCTACAGAGTAAAAGAGAAATAGATGGTGCATTAGTTTCTTATCTCTGCAGTAACAAACTACCAAAAGCTTATCAACTCAAAAGAACAAATTTATTATCTTAACAGTTCTATAGGTCTGAAGTTTGCCATATCCACAGTTTCTGTGTTTTTCTTAGCCTATGGTTGCAGTACTTGTCTATTTAAAGTCAAAATTGGTCAAAAGTGCTTGGAAATATTTCAATGGATTGATCACCTGTTTGCCAAATTTAAATTTACCTGTCTTCATTATATATTAGTAGAACTAAAATTTCCAAACCATCAGGGTAAATTATCACTTCTAGGAAAAGAATTTCTTTCCTTGCCTTTTGGTTATATTGGTATTAGAAACCTAATGTGACCAACCAATAGCTCTAGTTCAACATTTAAGTAACTAGCCATTTCTCCTAGTTGAAGTATTTCCCTTCTATGGACCAACACTTCTAAACCTGCAGTGTTATGAGGACAAGCATTAAAAGTTCTCCAGGTGAACTGCTGAAGTGATGGGGAACAGTGACTTATAAATTTCTACTTTTGGTTCCTGGACCCATGCATTCTATTTTTTGGAGAAACAGAGTAATATGATATTATTAATTAAGGAGTTTTAGCATCTTAGGAGAGTGTCACAAACCTGTATCATGTCATCTCTTAGCTATGTCTTAGTTGCACATTGAAAGACTGACACTCCTGAGGCTTCTGGTGGTGTGATATGTGATAGGAACAATGGATCCCATGATCCTATGAGAAATGCCACACTTTCTCTGCTGTATGGTGGATTCATTGTTTTAGTGTATTGATTCCATGTCAATGCATTAAACATTCTGTAATTCCCCAAGAGTGGTGCTGCCTGAGGTCTTACAGGGAAAAAAAAAAAAAGCCAATTTTAAGCAAGATAAATTGCTGTCCCTGCCAAGTGGAAAAGAAACAATGCAATCATTTTCCATTAAGCAATAAATTCTTATTTGATGGATGGTGTCATGTTGGTCTTTTTGGTGGCAAGCTGGACATTTGGTAAGGGCAGTACCTAGATCAATTGTTGTGATTATGAGTCTATGCTGTTGGAATTATGCATGGTCTCCATATCTGTTACTAGGGCTTCAAAAACCCATTGTGCTAGCATTGGGGTGGCCAATGACATAAGCTGGATCATTTTAGTTGGCAAAATCATTTTGTCTAATTGCTTGTTTAGTGCTTCTAAAGGGGATGCTCTCCAGTGAAGGTTAGCCTGCAAGACACAAATCTTTACAATCCATTCCCACTGCTGTAGGAGTATCCATATATTTTCATCCCTGATGTCCTTCCAATTATTCAGCTTTTCTCTCTCTAGCTGCCTAAATAGCCAAGCTGCTCATGGCTGTCCATAAGTAATAATTCTGACAATTTCCTTTTACCCAATGTAGATGACCAGAAATTCTTCCTGCAGATCTTCCATTGGGAGAATTTCCCCTCAACTTTCTTTCATGGATACACCTGAGTGAAGCTGTAAATACATTTTTTTAACTTGTTCTGACATACAAACCATTAATCTGTGAAGATAATTTGAAAATTTCCTCCTTCATTTGTTCATCATAAGGGACCTCACACATAAAAGTCGTAATCAAAGTGGTAGATGACATGGAAGTCCTAGCCATCTTATTGTGTAGTTTGCTCTGACTTCTGTCTTTGCTCATCCCTGATCTTAGATTTAACACTTCCACTTTTATAATATGTTTTCCCTAGGCCCAAACTAACTGAGTTCTAACGAATCTCAGTGCATTAGGGACAATTTGAGCTACATGGTTACTTCCTTCCCCGGATCAGAGATTCCATCTCTAGCAGTGCCCAGTAGCAAGAGAGGTCTCTGTTATTGTTTGTTTGTTTGTCTTGATGATGTATAATTCTATGCTGCAAATTACAGGAATTTGCTCCAATACCTTAGAAATATACATTTTGGTTCTCTTATAGGGTTTCCAAACAAAATACACATGATAATTTTTCTTGCCATATATGTCTATAATATTATAGAGCCTTTTAGGTGTTATGAGATTAGAGCTGGAATTGCTTACACCACAGCATGGAGTTGCTACACAGCACTTTTTTCCAATCTTAGCTCTATAAAGAGCAAGAAACTTTCCATGGCACTCAGTGATTGAGCTAGAGCTGTATTCTAAGTGTGGATGTGCTTTGTCAAAGTGTGAAGAAACCTACGAGGCACTGTGCTTCTTATTTAGTCACGTGAGAAGTTACATGAAATAATCTATACTTTATTTTAGAGGGAGATGTCTTCATAACCCCAGACCAGTGGGCATCAAAATCTTTATTAATGTGATAGGCCCTTGGATAAGCCTTCTTGCTCATACAGTTCAAATGGCATGCTATCATTGAGACAACGCACTAATATATTGTTCTGGGGAAGATGCAGGTGGTCTAATTCCTTTTACTTAAACTATTGCAGAGGGTAGTAGAGTTAATGTGACCTTATGACAGATTGTAAATAAGTGTGGTTGCCATCATATATGAATTTGAACTGTTTTTGAGCCTCTGTCATGATAGATACAATGTAGCTGTGATAAGCCCTTGTCCTGTGGTAGATGTAGAGCCCCTCCCCAAGGAATGTGGTAGAGGTCTTCTCAGAACAAAGGAAGGCAATGTGGCCCAATCAACTTATATACATGTATGCATAGCTCTGATAGGACTCTGGCTGTGTCCAATCAGACAATATGCATCACAATATATAGGAGATAAAAAAGGAGAAATTACATAAACGGCTACACCCCCTCTGCACTCAGGGCTCAGCCTTTTGTGGTGTTAGCCCTCTGAGTTCGGGCTAGCACAAATAAAACTGCTTCCTGAAAAGAAAGGCCTCAGTGTCCCATCCCTCTAGGTGAGAATCCTGCTACAGTACAAAGAATATTTCATTAAGTTTGTAGTAATCCACCATCATCCTTAAAATCCATCTTGGTTTTGAAGAGTTAGGCTGATAAAATTGAATAGGATGTGCTAGTAGTCATTACTACTCATCCTCAATTTTTTTTTAAGTTTATGTATTTTGAGAGTGATAGAGTGCACACATGCACGTACTGGAGAGAAGGAGAGAGAGAGAGAGGAAGAAAGAGCATCCCAAGCAGGCTCTGTGCTAACAGCATGGATCTCAAACTGAACCATTGTGAGATCATGACCTGAGCTGAAACCATGTCTAGTACTAAGCCTACTGAGCCACCCAGGCACCCCACTCATCCTCATCATTTACATCTTCAAGATGGCACCCATTTCTACAGTTTTCTCGGGGGTTTTATTTTATTTTAAAATTTTGCTTTCTCCAGAAGACTGAGTCAGTTTTAGAGGTTTCTACTCAGACTGTCTTACTACAGTAGTTCTTACATCACCAACAAATGAACCAAAGTGGGGTACCTGCAATATACCAATGGTCTCCTTTCCTATCATACATTCCAAAGTAAAAATAAAAATAACCACTGTGTGTGCCAGTATATGTACACTGTGCCAGACTTTGCACAGGATTCCACTTACTTGTCTACCATACACTTCTGCTCTAACAGGGAAAGCATGATTCTGCTGTGGGCCCCAGATATTAACGTGAACAGCCCAGCAGAGCTTGAAATGGTGTTGTCTTTTTGCCCTCTTGTATGCTTAAAACTAACTAAAGGGATATAGGTTGCAAACTTATTACCATATCTATTTCTATGAAACTGTAGCTTTTCTTCTTGGAGAATAAGTTCTCTTCCAGTTAACAGGTTTTGGATCAGAAAACCAGCTAATTCTGAAAACTAAACAATACATTGTGGCTTTGGAGGAAGTTGCCCTCAGGCTCTTGATCATCTATTCTTGCTTTCTTTTGATTTTATGGATTCAGCACCCCCTTTCTGGATGCCTATCTCTCTGCCTCTGGGGATACCATTTTCTTTTAACTATCTCTGTATGTCTCTGTGTTAGAACGTCCTAGGTGCTACTCACCCTTGCCCCTCATTAGACCTATCTTCCTCCTGATAATCAACTGCCACCACCTTGCTTCCATGATTTCTGGATTCTACCATCCTCATAACTATCAGGGAGCTGAATTCAGCCTGTAACAAACTGCTTATTATCATCACTGGCTTAAAGAGAACAGTCACCAGAAATTAAAAAACCACTGAATTTCTCAACTTTGTTTCTGTCCCTTTAAGAAACAAATTCCTTTTTTTAAAAAAAATAGTTTATTGTCAAATTGGTTTCCATTCAACCCAGTGCTCCTCCCCACAAGTGTCCTCCACCATCACCACCACCTCTTTTCCCCCCTCCCCCTTCCCCTTCAAACCTCAGTTCATTTTCAATATTCAATAGTCTCTCAAGTTTTCCTCCCTCTCTCTCACCAACTCTCTTTCCCTCTTCCCCTCCCCCTGGTCTTCCATTAGGTTTCTCCTGGTCTTCTGTTAGACCTATGAGTGCAAACATATGGTATCTGTCCTCCGCCTAACTTATTTTGCTTAGCATGACACCCTCAAGGTCCATCCACTTTCCTACAAATGGCCAGATTTCATTCTTTCTCATTGCCATATAATACTCCATTGTGTGTGTGTGTGTGTGTGTGTGTGTGTGTGTGTGTGTGTGTATACACACACACATATACCACATCTTCTTGATCCACTCATCAGGTGATGGGCATTTAGGCTCTTTCCATGTTTTGGCTATTGTTGACAGTGCTGCTATGAACATTGGGTACATGTGCCCCTATGCATCAGCACTTCTGTATCCCTTGGGTAAATCTCTAGCAGTGCTATTGCTGAGTCATAACGGAGTTCTATGGATAGTTTTTGAGGAACCTCCAAACTGTTTTCCAGAGCGGCTGCACCAGTTTACATTCCCACCAACAGTGTAGGAGGGTGCCCATCTCTCCACACCCTCGCCAGGATCTATAGTCTCTTGATTTGTTCATTTTAGCCACTCTGACTGGCGTGAGGTGGTATCTCAGTGTGGTTTTGATTCGTGTTTCCCTTATGAGGAGTGATGTTGAGCATCATTTCATGTGCCTGTAGGCCATCTGGATGTCCTCTTTGGAGAAGTGTCTGGTTATATCTTCTGCCCATTTCTTCACTGGGTTATTTGTTTTTTGGGTGTGGAGTTTGGTGAGTTCCTTGTAGATTTTGGATACTAGCCCTTTATCTGATATGTCATTTGCAACTATCTTTTCCCATTCTGTGGGTTGCCTATTAGTTTTCTTGATTGTTTCCTTTGCAGTGCAGAAGCTTTTTATCTTGATGAGGTCCCAAGAGTTCAGTTTTGCTTTCATTTCCCTTGCCTTTAGGGATGTGTTGAGTAGGAAATTGCTGTGGTTGAGGTCAAGGAGGTTGTTTCCTACTTTCTCCTCGAAGGTTTTGATGGTTTCCTGTCTCACATTCAGGTCCTTCAGCCATTTTGAGTTTATTTTTGTGTATGGTGTAAGAAAGTAGTCTAGTTTCATTCTTCTGCGTGTTGCTGTCCAGTTCTCCCAGCACCACCTGCTAAAGAGGCATTCTTTTTTCCATCGGATACTCTTTCCTGCTTTGTCAAAAATCAATTGGCCATACGTTTGTGGGCCCAGTTCTGGGTTCTCTAATCTATTCCATTGGTCTAGAATTGCCAAAGAAGTCAAACTTTCACTTTTCGCAGATGACATGATACTCTACATGGAAAACCCAGCAGACTCCACCAGAAACCTTCTAGAACTGATCAATGAATTCAGTAAAGTTTCAGGGTACAAAATCAATGTAAAGAAATCAGTTGCCTTCCTATACACCAATAATGAAGCAGCGGAAGGAGAAATCAATAAACTGATCCCATTCGCGATTGCACGAAAAGCCATCAAATACCTAGGAGTAAACCTAACCAAGGATTTAAAAGACCTATGTGATGAAAAGTATAGAAAACTTATGAAAGAGATTGAAGAAGACACCAAGAAATGGAAAAACATTCCCTGTTCATGGATCGGAAGAATAAACATTGTGAAAATGTCATTACTACTGAAAGTAATCTACACATTCAATGCAATCCCCATTAAAATTGCACCAACATTCTTCTCAAAGCTAGAGCAAACTATCCTCAAATTCATATGGAACCACAAAAGACCCCAAATAGGCAAAGTAATATTGAAAAAGAAAACCAAAACGGGAGGCATCACAATCCCAGACTTTAGCCTTTACTACAAAGCTGTCATCATCAAGACAGTATGGTATTGGCACAAAAGAAACAAATTCATTAAAGCTTTGGCCTTAGCATAGAACAAAGGCAAGTTGTGGATTTTCTAGTCATAAAGAGTATGTCCATTATAGCATGCTCATTTATAAGTCTTTAAAAAAAACTGTTTTAGAGAGGCATAATTTATGCATAATAAATCAAATATGTAAAATATACCACTTAGTAATTTTTGACATATGCATATACCTATGAAACCACCACCACAGTGAAGATAAAAAATATATCCATCACCCCCAAAATTTGTTTAATCTCTTTTGTAAATCCTCCTCTCCACTAGGACAACAACATCTCATCTCCTTACTATCACTGAATTGCTTTTTGTTACTGTAAGGTTAGCTTGCATTATTTTTGAATTTTAAATAAATGGAATCTTTTACAAGCTATATTTTAAAAGGGTGATTTTTACTGTATGCAAATTACACCTCACAAAAACTAACTGATAAAAAATAAACATTTGATCAGTTTAAAAAGTGTTTCTCATTTAGCACAAGGTCACACTGTAGCAGGATTCTCACACAGAGAGACAGGACACAGAGCCATTCTGTCCAGGAAGCAACTTTATTCATTGTGCCAGCATGGGCTCAGTAGGTTCATACCCAAAAAACTGAGCCCTGAGTACAGTAGGGTGTACTCTTTTATGCAATTTCTACTTCTTTGTCTCCTACATATGGTGACATATAGTCTGATTGGACACAGTCCATGTTACAGAGTCATGTCAGACCTATGCATACATGTATAGGAGTTGATTGAGCCACTTTGCCTTCCTTTGTTCTGAGGGGGCCTCCACCACATTGTTTAGGGAGAGGCTCTACCACATCCCACCCTTTGATGCTAGGACCCACTATTTTGAGTCAACGGGCATCATCTTGGTTTAGAGGTTTATATTTCCATAACATCATCTCATGCATGGCTGTTTTCCTTTCAAATACAATGAGGCTGGGCACAGACCATATAACCAGGGAAGCTAGGCAAGGTAGGATTAAGCAAGTTCCCAAAATTAAGAGAAAAATGCTCCTGAGGGTTTTGAATCCCTTGAAAGTTGAAAATCATCCTCCAAATAACTCTCCGGGGTTCCAACCCTTCCAGATCTGGACTGGGACATGAGCAACATTTCTCATTTGATATGTGATCTCTTCTGACTTTTCCTTCATCATCTCTGTGTGCAGACATTGCTTAGATTAAAATTTCCACGAACTCTTCCCTTGGAAGCAAGCAAGTAATCTAAGGCCAAGTGATTTTGATAGATAGCATTGCACATTTTTGTTTGCTGCTTGGCTAGGAATTAAGAGCTCTGACAGTTTCATTGGTTATAATTTCTACAACTGTTTGCAGTCTGATTACATGATTTAGCATGTAAATGGGAGCGCAGTAGCCCCAGGACCCTGCCCAGGTGCCAGGGCTATAATATTGGATTATATGCTCAGGAGGCCATTCATCATCATTGCCAATTTGTAGGGCACATCATTTCCTTTGAATCTCCCTGTCCCCATACACTTGGACTTTCAAATGTTCCCCTCTGGAAAGTGGCAGCAGGAAGAAAGATGGATGAATCGTTCCCATCATACATGACCCTCATCAGCCTGAGGAAAGTACTGTATAGGCTATCCTTCCACATATCCAGTATAGTTCACCTGGGGCCTGCAGTTTGATGGCTGTGTCAACATTGTTCTCATTCTTGAAGATGAGAGAAGTTAAACAAGAGGTAGGGATCTGGCTCAAGGTGCACTGGGGACATCCATCATTGGGTTTCCCAGGTGGTTGAGTTATAAAATCTTTGGTCTATGCATGTTAAGCTTCCAACACAGATGGTGAATTTCCTTCTTCACCAGGTAAGTAATTTTTTTCCAATAATTGAGGTTTTTAGAATCCAACCCCTATAGTAGGAGTTTGGTATTCTGTTCCACAAGAAGATTCATAGGGATCTAATTCTCTAGCTTCCCATGATCATTGACCCCCCCCCCCCGCACATGTTGGTTTCCCCATATACATAACAAGAAGAGATCTATAGAGTCTGGGCTACAGTCTCTCCTAGAACAAGAAACATAATCTTTGTCATGATAGAGGCAGTAGGAGGACCCTTCTCCATTTCTTGATAAAAGGAATGAAAGATCTGGTGGGTTGTGGCCTTGTGTGTGACAATAAGTCTCTTAAAGTACAAAATGGTTCCTGGATCTGTGTCCCACCCATAGGTAAGTATACTAATCTGGCAGTCTGGTTTTCATTTTGAGTCTCCTGGACAAGGATGGTAAAATTACCAGGCTTACAGGTTCTGACTGGCAGTTTGACTTAGCCACACCCTTTTAGAGGAGTGCCGATTTGTCTTTAGTTTGCCAGACGGCCATGTGACACAGTTCCAATAAGAACAGAGGATTCAGGTGCCTGAGGCCAGGAACCACATGTACCAGACCCCTCACACATGTATTTCTCATTGAGTCGGTACTGTAGTTCTCATGTCAGACTTCCACATGGCAAATCCTATGGCAATGTGTCACCTACAGCTGTACATACATCAAAGAATATAGACACTGGCTGGTTTGGATTATTAATTGGAGTTTTGTTAATTAGTTGGCCCACACTGGTGGTGCCTGTTTTGAGGAGACTCCAGACTTTTAGCCATTCCTCCATTGAAGAGTACTGTGAGTTGAAACAAGTGTATTTTCTCTCACTTCGGCAGGTAGAATAGGTGGTCTTATTGTGTCTGCAGGTCCCCAGGACTTTCCCCTGGCATGAGAAGTGGGTATAGTATAGTAAGGTCCAAGTGACTCCCTGGCCTGACCTGGTTATGTGAATACATGGGTCACATGATGAGGAATCCAGGTCTACAGAAGGGGTCCAGATTAGAAGCAATGTTTATTTTTTAATTTTTTTCAATGTTTTTTATTTATTTTTGAAAAACAGAGAGAGACGACGCAAGCAAGGAAGGGTCAGAGAGAGAGGGAGACACAGAATCTGAAGCAGGCTCCAGGCTCTGAGCTAGCTGTCAGCCACAGAGCCCGATGCAGGGCTCGAACCCACGAATCGTGAGATCATGACCTGAGCCAAAACTCAGACGCTTCACCAACTGAGCCACCCAGGCACCCCAGAAGCAATGTATACCAATGAAGCATCCTATCCACAAAAGGAAGGCAAATGCTAACAGAAATCCCTCACCACACTTACAGCTGGTCAGGGTGGCCTCTGCAATCTTGTGGTAAAAAGTAGAGCAAGAATCACAATAACAGCAAGAAACAAGGGGTGACAGTGCATCACAGTAAAGAAAAAGATATGGAATATAAGGACAGTCTTTTTGTTCCACCGGATCATATTGATTCTTCAAGCTTCTGCCATGCATAGATTAGTCAGCTTCTGGAATGACTAAAGCCGGGGTGCAGTTTCCCAGAACCTCTGGAGTTGTAGATTGCTTCTTCCATATGGTTATCTTGCACAGCGTTGATGGATCAGAAATACACTCCCAGTTTTGAGATGTCAGCTTCAGGTAATCGCTCCCTAACCCAGCGGTGTAAGGTGGTTAGGGTAGAGCCAGGGGTCCACATCTGTTGCCTTAGGGTTAGGTTGCCTATCTCATTTAGATCTCCCCATATGCGCTTGATAAGGGGGAGAGTGCTCATAAAGGATTTCACAAGTGAAGAACCCCATCTGCTACTTCAGCCTCCCACTTGCAAGTGCAGTTTGCCTCCCTGAAGGTCCCTCATCGCTCCTGGCCTAATGTTACCCCTTTCCCTACTCATTCCTTCCCCTGAAATAAGGCCCCTAACTTCCCTGCCATTATGGAAAAGGGACAATGACAGTTCTGGCTTATTCAAGCTGATAAGGGATGGCACAGGGAGGGGTATAGCAGTTAGAGTCTACCCAAGGGTTGGTCGAGTGTGAGTGGCCCACGGTATGGCTCTATAGGAAGGCTGACAGGCATGAGACAGCACAAACATTGACGGACAAAAAGAAAAAAAAAAACATAAAGTAAGGATTATACCGATGAACAAGATGGCTTATTAAGATAAAGTCCCCAGTTCCCAAACCAGTCAAACAATCAAGGAGAGACCCTGACTTTGTCCAATTATGCCCAAATGTCATCTATCAGTTCTAAGACTCTGTGAGAATGATCGGTTATATTGAAACAACACATGTCAGGGAATCTTTCATTACCCAGGTGATAGAGGAACAGTAAACAATCAATGGTGTCTCTATTCTCCAAAAGTCCAGCCCAAACTTTATTTAATTTATTTATTTAAAGCATCTAATGCTTGTGAGGCATTTAGAATTTTTCTGAGTAGACAACTTGCTTATTTCAAGGTGTAAAACATTTTCAAGAGCTGGAAGTTCTTACCATTTGCAAATATTTAGATAAGCTGAACTTGGGTATTATTTTATAAAGCAAAGTTTTTATTACTTCTTGTGCCTTCTTCATTTATTTTTCTTTTTAGGGGAAAGCCTCTACCCAATTAGTAGCAACACATTCCAACAGATGCTGGAATTCCTTTGACCTTGGCATATGGGTGAAACCTAATTGTCAGTCTTCCCTGGATAGCCTCCAGTTTCTGGATTACCTAGGAGAGGAAGCTTGTGGTTGAGAGGATTATTTCTAAGACATACTTCACAGGCTGATACCACTTGCTGGACTGCCCTTGACAAATTTTTCCCAGTAAATATCCTTTGGGCCATTTGATAAGTTTATCCTTCCCTAAATGAAAGACTTGATGTAGTGCTTTAATGAGCTTTTAGCTCTGTGAGCTAGATAATAGTAATTGCTCCACTCTGTTTGTAACCATCCCAAGGGCTGGAGTCAGTGTCCATGAGTCAGACTCCAGTTTATTTCCTTGGGATAGTAGGTGGGATTGAGTCTCCCTTAATAATTGATATAGCAGGCAAGCTACTTTCCTGAATCCTGGTATCTACAGCCTACAATATACAGTAATCCCTCAAAACTCACACAATTGTTTATCTGTCCTGCAGTTAGTAGCATTATAGTCTCTAATTCAGTTATAATGCCTCTCTCTAGCAAAGGGGTAAGCTTTCTGGTATTAAGAAGAAAGAATGAAAAAATTAGTCTTCCCTAAATGCAACCCAGGAGATGAGAGAAAAATTTAGTTATAAGCTTTCCAAAGATGCTTCTAATCATTATGCTGCATTTGGATAGTTGGCCTGGAGTGGAAATAACAGAAAAGGTGTCTCCAGTGTCAAGAAGAAAATGAACTGACTTTTCAATTACCTGAGTTTTCCAGTTACCCAAGGCTCTGGCCTCCCAATAGGCAATTGGTTTTGGGTACCCACCTTGAAGAGCCCCAGGTCCCATCAGTTCCTTTTTGGGACACTGATTATCTGAGCCCTGGAAGATAGAGGTCCCAAGGCCATTCAGACTTCAAGTGAATGTCTTCAGATAAGGGACATGGCTGGCAGGGCTTTGATTTCTGTTGTCCCTTCTGATGGCAGTTTGGTTCCCAGTGCCCTCACTGGCCACATACCTGTCATTTGATGCCAGGACCTTGAGAAGTGTGATATAACATAGTGTGTAAGGCCACCACTAAGGCCTCAGACTTTTCTTAAGCCTTCTTCTTTCCTATTATGTTTGTTTGTTTTACTTTGATCTCTGTTGTAATACACCCAATTGGCAGCTTGTAAGAGCTCCTCCAAGTCCCTTCCAGTCCAACAGTTAACTTTTCCATTTCCTCTGAATATTTAGGGCTGAATGAGTAACAAATGTGTCCTTTAAAATCACCGCAGCTTTAAGGGAGTCGGAAAACATAGCCATATATTTAATGAGAGCCTCTCTTAACCTGTCCAGGAAGGCAATCAGGTTCTCTTTCCGTGTTTGTAAAATAGTGGTTAATTTAGCATAATTTAAAGACTTAACCTTAGACTTCCTTAATTTCTCTAAAGCACAAGCTTGGAAGTGGTGGTGATACCATTTCTTAATGGCACAGTCATTGTCCCAATTAGGGTCTTGGGATGGAATTACATGGGTCCCAGTAGAAAACTAGGAGATTCCTATAGGACCTCCAGCCCCATGATAATTAATGAGGTTTTTTCCCAGAGTTCGTGGATCAAAATCATCCCAATATTTCGGAATTCATCTCAAAGGAATATTGGCCTTGGTTGGGAAATTACCTATCTGTAGGAAAAAAGAGGGAGAGGCATCCCCATCTTAATTTTCCAAAACTGGCCAGGAGAAATCTCATCTCCTGACCTCGATAATTGGCCAGGAGAAGCCTTGGCTCTTGACCCTGTGTTTTGTCTGGCTATTCAACTGGCAGCCAAAAGCTTTGCCAGTCTCATGAGGTGCTAGAAGGAGTCATTCCTTATCCTTATCAGTTAGGCTTGACCCTACTGCCCAGAGCTGACCTTGTTTTCCCTTATTTCTCCTATCCTGTTGTTTTCTGCTGGGAGACTTTGGGAGTATCAGCTGTAACCAAGCAAGACTTCCCTGGTTATAGAAGGATGCACTAAATTTATTTTGACGCCTAACAGTAATCTTCTTTACAAATATATTATAAAAGGCTGGTGAAAATCATTTTTTATAAGAATAAAATTGGCCATCCAGGGAGCTAAAAGGGTCAAAGTCAAGGTCTATTCCCTTGCCTTTTTCAGCACTGCCTGCATAAGTATGTTCCAGCAATGTGGATATCCATTTTAGAGTTTCTAGATTGTTACAAATTGGCATACACTGGGCTAAATATAGCAAAATGGCTCTTATGTATTCCAGTAAAAGATGTTTATGTATCAAAGTCTTCTATCCCTTATATGGCATAAGCATCAATTCCTTTGCTAAACAGAAACAACACAAATGTGCAGCATTTGGAAGCTGGCAGAGAGGACATCTTCACCTCCCCAGCCTTTGGATCAAAGGAAGGGCAATTTCAACCAAGCCTTGAGTAAAACAACTCAAAGGGTGTGCTGTCCTGCTGTCCTGCCGTTTTGGTTAAGATCATGCAATTTTTCTCTTTTTTGAGCAGACAGAGGGGGAAAAACTTTGTTTACCTTTTATTTTTTTAAATAAAAAGCATACCAATGATCCAAGAACTTTGCCTTTTTAACAGAAAATAAAGCAGAAGTTTAATCTTATACTAATGTACTTTCATTTGTTTTAGAAGAACAGATATCATGTTTTCATTCGTATGTGGCTCTTGAGAAACTTAACAGAAGACCATGGGGGAAATGCAGGGGAAAAAATAGTTATAAAGAGAGAAGGAGGGAGGCAAACCATAATAGACTCTTAAATACAGGGAACAAACTGAGGGTGGATGGGCGGGGTGGAGGAGAGAGGAAAATGGCGATGGGCATTGATGAGGGCACTTGTTGGGATGAGCACTGGGTGTTGTATGGAAGCAATGAATCATGGGAATCTATCCCAAAAACCAAGAGCACGTTTTACACACTGCATGTTAACCAATTTGACAATAAATTACATTAAAATCAAATCAAATCCATTTATTTTAATCTTAGTACAACCTGATCACATATAACATTTTTTTCTAAAGATTTCCCTTCATAAACCTCCTACAACTTACCTTTGCTTTCAGATTCTGACCAAAATTCTTTTCTCCAAACAACCAATATCATTTAGGACAAAATTACTTTCCTTTACCTTCAACAAAAATGTACTCCCTTTCTTTATATCTTTCTTACATATCTCTTACTTTTCTATATAGCAAGTTACTGTCCTTATTTTTATCAGTCTTAATTATATTTAGAATTTTAACTCTTAGAAATCTTAGTATCTAGTAAAAACTAAGTAGTAACCAATTATGAACTATCTATTACATCAGAATTTTTTTAGATGGCAAACTTATGAATCTCTTAAGCATAAAGCATGTTTTTATTTTAACAGATCTAAATATCTATCCTTAGTTGTTTTTTTATCATAAAAAGCCAAAAACATAAACCTATGTTTAGTAAGCAATACTTTAGGCTTCCATTTAATTTGGAAGAGGCCTCAAATTCCAATTAATTTAATTTAGTTTATTATATAAGCAAACCATTAAAGTTTTAGGTTACCAGAGACCCTGAAAGTTATCTTAACAATTACCCACAGAAACTTTGATACAGACAAAATTAACCATTATTTTAAGCCATCTTTTTTGTTAACAAATTGCAACACAGATGCCTTAATTATCTTATTATCTAAATTATGTTCCACTATTGTCCATTTTTACCTAGGGTATCAGTGAGGAAATCTGAAATGGGCAGTGTAAGTCTAAGGGGGTGTTTTTGCTCTTCGACAGCAAGGGGAGGAGGAGCCCGTGGTGCCAGAGGCACCCAGATGGTATTGGAGTCCATTATGGAAGCTTCACCCAACAAAGTGCAGAAACAGAATGGGGAGGGGTAGGCAGAAGAGGTGAGGGGCCCCCAAGAGGCCTGTGGCTGATAAAAGGCCAGAGGTCAGAGAAAGAGGTTTCCTGGTCCTAAAGCCTGTCAGCTTAGACAGATTAGCAAGTGCAGATTTTTTTCTGCCAACAAGTGGAATCAGGCAGTCCATATCGGGCTAGAGAAGACGGAATTTCTCAGAAACAAAACGAGTTTCAGCAGCTGCTTGGGAATATTCCTGAAAGTCTCCATCTGGAAGTAGACTAACAAGAGACAATTGGCTCTAATCATCATAGTCATTGACCCAGGAAGTGGATTAGGGAGAAGCCTCCACATACAGTTGGAGTAACCGGAGTGTATTAGGAGAAACAATGTGAGAGTGTTAGAGTCTCTTTTGTTAGGGATGAGAGTATGTGTGTGTGTGTGTGTGTGTGTGTGTGTGTGTGTGTGTGTATCTTTTGTTGGTTTTCATTTTTTCAGCAACCTAGGGTAGGTTTTGGGACACTTCTATGTATTGATCAGGGTTGTTTGAAAATTTTCCCAGGTCTTTTTATTTGCTTAGAATCTTGCGAACTTTATGGGGCCAAATCCACCATGAGATCTTTCAGTCAATAGATACATTAAACATGCCTTACTTTAGGGAGATATTTTTTTTTTATCCCTAGCAATATTGGACAAAGACGGCATGAGGGTCTAACAGGTGGCTTTTCCTGAGGAGAGAGTCTGCAAGTATTTGCCTTTCTTGGCCCCTTTAAGGCAAAGGACACCTGCACATAAGGATCAGGTGACCATGTAGCCTCTCTTCTACAGTACATATCTAACTGTAAGATAGTACCATACTGAATACCTCCCTTAGGAGGCCAAGACTCTCCATCTTCCAGGAGATATTTCAGGTGCCTCTTAGCATTGGTGGGTTCAGTATCAAGCCCTGACCAAGATCACACTCCCAAGGAAGTCTAACTCTACCTTAAGTCATATGAGGTCACCACAGAACCACGGATCAGGACTCAATACTCACTTCGGCCCATTGGTCAGGTCCAAACCTTTCTGCTGTCAGTCTCATTCACACACAGTGACACAGTGACTCCAACCCACTGCCCAGAGCCCAACACCCTGGAGTTGCAGTTTCATTCCTTATGGAACTACTCTGGGAGGTGATTCAGCCTCCCCTTTTGCCTCTTAGGGGCATGTCTACCCAAAATAAACTCGATTCTTACCAGTCTCACACGCGGCTCTTCCTGAGCTAGTTTCTGGGCCTCACGGAGTTCCATTGTGCACCTGGGGTCCTCACCATGGCCTGCCAGGAGAGTCTAGTCTCTTACAGGTCAAGCTCTCCATTACTGTGGTCACTTCTCCTGGAGCGCTGAGATTCACACCCTGATGACAAAGGAGGTGGAAATGCACTGTATCTTAATCCCAGACCAGCTCCCAAGAAATGTAGCAGTATTCTCACACAGAAAGATGGGACACTGAGGCTTTTCTGTCCAGGAAGCAACTTTATTTGTAAAGTGCTTGCAAGGATTCAGTGGGTTGGTACCCAAAAAACTGAGCCCTGAACTCAGTGGGGCGTAGCCTTTTATATAACTTCTGCCTCATTGTCTCCCATATATAGTGACATACAGTCTGATAGAACACAGTTCAAGTTACCAAGTTGTGTCAGAGCTATGTATATGTGTATAGGAGTTGATTGGGTCACTTTGCCTTGTTCTGAGGAGGCCTCCACCACATTCCTTAGGGAGGGGCTCTGCCACAACACTGTTAAAAAGTGGTGCATTTAGGGATCCAACTCAGCCAGTCTGATGTCAGATCATTGGCTTCTTTTTTTTTTTTTTAAGCTTATTTGAGAGGAAGAAAGGACCACCCAGGCATCCTGAGAACTTAGTTTTAAACCATTTTAATTGGAATATAAATTTATTTGAATATAATAAAATATCATTTTCATGTGCCAATTTTCAAAATTCACTCATTAGGAATCAGAAGCTTCCACACTCTGAACATATTGTAGTGATGTGATGAGAGAGCATAAGGCAAGCTGAGGACAAGGCGCGAGCTAACACACCATGGTGTGCGTGGTGTTCCCCAGGCACTCCCGGCTGCCCAAGAACAAAGGAAAGGAAGGAAGATATGTGGTTAACTGACAGAGATCACAGTCATGCAGGACATGAGTCTCTATCAGTTTACAAATATCTTGGTAAATTACAAGAAAAAGACAACCTTATCAAGAGCCTAATCTTCAGAAACCTGGACTCAGTTTCCTGGAGTCCCTAATATCACCCTTCCCTCCATAGTGATGTAAGGAACAAAGGCAGGAAGGAAATGGCAGGTAAAATTAAATTTCTTTATAACCTGCCAACCTGTTGACAAGTTCTTGAGACAAATACAGAGTATAGCGTTTATCCAGGGAAGCCCACTGTCCTAATATTAATGCCTTACCAGAGGGAGAAAAGCCTTAGCTTGACAATAGCAAGGCCTCAGGTATCTTAGGAGTCCTCTTTAGTATATCAAAGTCCTTCTAGAGGCCTCCCTTTTGCCATTACCTCTCCCAATTCCATAGTAAATCACCAGTCATTCTTCACTACCCTAATGCAGCTCTTTTTGTCCAGTGTCCTGTCCCTGTGCTTTAATAAAATTGCCTTTTTGCATCAAAGATGTCTTTAAGAATTCTTTCTTGGCTGTCAACTCTGAACCCCACCACTCCAAAACCTCATAAGCATCAGTTATGCCCTTTGAAAATTAAATAAAAAGGCTCACACCTCATAAACATACGAATTCTGTCAGGGAACTTTCTTGATTCTTCTTATCTTTTTAGCTCTCCAAAGACATAAACACAGTTATTACAAGTAGTTCAGTTTAAAAAGCCTTATTATGTTAAGAATTTTAAAAGTGTAAAATTGTATTTAGGTGATTATAATTATATGATTTTTTTTTAATTTGAGAGAGAGAGAGACTGCAAGTTGGAAAAAGGGGGAGAGAGGAGAGAGAGAGGTAGAGAGAGAAGGAGAGGGAGAAAGAGATAGAAGGAGAGAACCTTTAACAGGCTCCATGTTCAGTGCAGAGCTCAGTCTCATGACCCTGGGATCATGACCTGGACTGAGATCAAGAGTCAGATGCTCAACCAACTGAGCCACCCTTGGTGCCCAAATTACATATTAATTTACACTAAATATTATAATTGATAGTAACCAAAGATTATACAGTCATAGATTATAGACACTTAATGAAATCCCAAAGATTATAGATCTAATGTCCCTAGTTGGCATTTAAGGAAATCATAATTCATAAAGACACACAACTTATTTGATATTACACAGTCCCTTAGTTGAGGAAAAGTTAAAACTAAACCCATGTTATCTTATTTGGACCAATATTCTGTCTTCATTCATAGATAATAATCTTTGTGCTGAGGGTCCATGCTATTCAGAATATTTGAGAAGAGACACAGGATGATATTTGTAAATAAACCATGAGGTAATCAGCTTGAAGGATCTTATTTATATTGATTTCTATATTTACTTCTTACAAAATGTATGCTGGTTGAATTATGAGAAGTTTGGCAGAAGAAGTAGAATATTGGAAGAATTACCATAAAGGCAAGCCTGATAAGAAAATGAGAAATTCTGACAGTCATATTTTGGAATATTGGGTAAATCATTTAACTTCAGTATTACTGTAGACAAAACTCTATTTATATATTGCTACATGGGAAGAGAGATGAGATTTCACTCCTGAAGTCATGTGAAAAGGCAGGAGGCACTCTCTTATTGCTTATTCTAAGTGGTGAGGTTGCATCAGGTATGCTTGCTTGTCTTTGTACCTTGAAGGCTATTGTCATCAGATTAGAAGCTTCTACACATTTTATGGCAATTTACTGAGTATGCCCTCCATATTAAACCTTGTTTTAGGAAAATAACAACGTCTCCACATTGTTAAGTGATGGTTTTCAAAATAAGTTTAGACATGTTATTAAAGTTGTACCAACTCTCTCTTTAATACTGGGGGTAGTTGCTGAAAAGTATATGATTTTTGAAATTTTATAAGGTTTAGTTTTACATTAAAGTAAAAGTAATTAAATAAAAGTAGGAAGGCAATTTGTTTAAAGTTCATATGTTCACCTCGATTATATTCCTATTGTTGGATGTAACCTTAATTTTTGTTCTTTCATAAATCACAGGTAGCTAGTGATATTATTTTAGAAGGAGCCCATTGTGCAGTACAAACATAAAATTTATTTGCAATTTAAATTATTTTTCTGTAATAGAAAAAAATGAATAGTGCCTATTCCGGATTGAATTTTGTCCACTGAAAACCATATGTTGAAGTTCTAACCCCCTGTGCCTCAGTATATAATTCTATTTGGAAACAAGATTACAGCAACAAGATACGGAAACAAGATATGCTATTAGCCAAAAATGAGGTCATACTGAAGTAAAATGGCCCTTCATCCAGTGTGACTGGTGTTCTTATAAGAAGCGAAGAAAGACAGAGACAGAGATGGAGATACCTGAGGGGGAACACAAAATGACAATAGAGGCAGAGACTGAAGTGCTATCATTGCACGAGAGAACACACGCACATGCACATGAGACAGGGGGAAGGGCAATGGGAGGAGGAGAGAGAGAACCCCAAACAGGCATCATGCTTTCAGTGCAGAGCCTAATGCAGAACTCAGTCCTGCAAACTGTGAGATCATGACCTGAGCTGAAACCAAGAGTCAGACACTTAAGTGACTGAGCCACCCAGGCACCCCCGAGCATGTTTCAAAACATACATTAACTATATCACTATAATTATATAATTACTGTAACTGAGTCTATCTTGTATTGATACTGATAGAAATAGGGCCAAAATCACACTACATTTCCTTGAAAAGATATAAAAAAGAAAAGAAATGCTGAATGGTAGCTTATGCTTTATCTAAAACTCTCTTTTTCTACAAAATTTTATCAATAAGAATGGCAAATTCTATTGTACTGAAAACATTCCCAGGCTAGAGGATAGAACCTTAGTGTTTTTGTTTGTTTGCTTTTTTTGTCTTCTTTGCTTTGTGTTGTTTTGTCTCAACTTCGCCATTGACAAATACTGTTTTTGAGTAAATCAAATTTATCTTACTCACTTTCCTCTTTTGTCTAATTAGCATAGTGACATTTGTCTTCCCTATCTGAAAGGATATCTTTGAGTAATGTTTTCTCACACATTTACTGAAATTCTACAATGTGGCACTCAACTTGCTAGACCAGGTACAAAGATGAAGGAGTTTTATATCCACCATTAAAGAAAATGAAAATTATAGGTAAATGTGCCTTGGAGAGTTAAAACAGTTAAAAAAATTTGAAGTGTTTTTCATCATTATATATTTTATTAGCTTCAAATTAATATTCTGATAAAATTAATAACATCAATAAGAAATATACAACAAGGTATAAAACTTGCATTATAAGTATAATTGAACAACAGTTTCATACAGAAAGATTTCCCAGGAATCTGGGAAGCTCTGAGTTAAATCTAAACAATAAATACACAATAAAAAATGAACACACTGTTTCTAAAAGAACAGGTAGTGGGAGGCGTCTGGGTGGCTGAGTCACTTAAGCATCCGACTTTGCTGCAGGTAATGATCTCATTGGGTTGTGAGATGGAGCCTTTCATCAGGCCCTGCACTGGGCATGGAGCCCGCTTAAGATTCTCTCTGCCCCTCTCTCACTGTCCCTTCCCTGTTCTCTCTCTCTCTCTCTCTCTCTCTCTCTCTCTCTCTCTCTCTCTCTCTCTCTCTCTCTCTCTTTCTCTCTCTCTCTCTCAAAAAAAATATTTTTAAAAAAATGTACCTTTACCCCTTGGGTAAATCCCTAGCCGTGCTATTGCTGGGTCATAGGGGAGTTCTATGGATAGTTTTTTGAGGAGTCTCCATACTGTTTTCCAGAGCGGCTGCACCAGTTTACATTGCCACCAAGAGTGTAGGAGTGCTGAGGCATAGGAGCACATGTACCCCAATGTTCATAGCGGCACTTTCTACAATAGCCAAATCATGGAAAGAGCCTAAATGTCCATCGACTGATGAATGGATTAAGAAGATGTGGTATATATATACGATGGAGTACCATATGACAATGAGAAAGAATGATATATGGCCATTTGTAGGAAAGTGGATGGACCTTGAGGGTGTCATGCTAAGTGAAATAAGTCAGGCAGAGAAGGATAGATACCATATGTTTGCATTCATAGGTCTAACAGGAGAGACCTGGCAGGGGACCATGGGGAGAGGAAGGGGGAAAGAGAGCGGGGAAGAGTGAGG
>PISW01000453.1:493504-588241 GCA_004023785.1 Mungos mungo | reverse complement strand
TCCTCCCCTGCTTCTTCTCCTCTCTTTCTTCTCCTCTTCTTCTCCTCCCCCCCCCCTCCTCCCCCCCCCACTCCCTCCCCCTCCTCTTCCCCCTTCTTTTCTTCTCCTTCCTTCTCTTCTCCTCCTCCTCCTCCCTCCCCTCCTCCTTGCATTATGCTCTATTAAGCCGGATCCCTGAGTTTCAGCTCTGAGAATTACCGATTCTGAGATTCGTTTAAAATCTTTAAACACAATATATATTACTCTTTTTAAATAAGGGCAACTTTCATTATTATTTTTTTAATGTTTATTTATTTTGAGAGAGAGCATGAGAGAGCAGGAGGAGGGACAGAGAGAGAGGCAGGGAGCGAGAATCCCAAGCAGACTCCACACTGTCAGCACAGAGCCCTCGGAGGGGCTGGAAGGCATGGTCCTCGAGACCAGGACCTGAGCTGAAATCAAGGGCTGGACCCCGAACCACCGGAGCCACTCCGGCGCCCTCATCAGTGCTCCTCTTAAGAGCACTCGGCTTGCTCCCGAGGCCCTCCAGTGCTCGGAGGAACCACGGGGCCCATCTTTGCAGAGGATGCTGGCCGTGCCCCACTCCGGGTCACTCCACAGGCCCTGTGCTGTGCCAGACTGGACCTCTTCTGCCTCGTCCCCCACCAGAAAGGGACCATCAGCTTCTTTCTCCCTTTTACCGCGGAGTTTAGTATCCACCAATACCCCTGACGTTCCAGGCATTTGGGAAGAGCTCTCCAAATTGACTTTTTTTTTTTTTTTTGCCTTCCTCTGGTTTGAAGTGAGAGCCAACCTGGGACAAGAGAATCTGGGTGTCCCTTCTGAGGTGAAATCAGAGTGAATTAAAAAGAGTGATTACACCCTTCTTTAATCAAAGGCTTCAGAGATCATGTTTCTTTTAAAAGGGAAACATCAAGGAATAGGCTTAGAAAATTACTTTCATATTTTCTTGAGCATTTCAGAGCTACAGCACATTTTAAGAGTTGTCATTTGTTCTGAAGTCTCAGACTCCAGGGTCCGTCTTCTGCCTGTCCTTCAGTGTATCAGAAAGGATCGAGCTTGCCCTTGCTTTGTTGTGAGCAAGCAGCCGCTGTCAAATGACTAATGCTCTTGGATCTCACTGAGGCATTTATTCTGCCTCTGTTGCTATGGGCCCTATGTTCCCTTTTGTGGCGCGTAACAATATAGCGATGGATCTAAAGTTCTGCCCCAACCAAAGGGACTTAGGCATAACATGAGGACTTTGCTTGAAATAATGATTATAAAAATGATTAAATATACCAATTACCAGGTCTGTCATGTACACTCGGGGAGGTTGTGCCCTGCACATCGCCACGCGGTCCATTCTTATTTTAATCTACCTGAACACGTTTAAAAGCCAGTGTCTGTTTGTGTGTATGTTTGTAATTAGTCATATGGACTAATTAATTCGAAATAATGTTACAACAGTAAAAGAAAAAGACACTCAAATTCACATAGTAAGTGTTTATTCAAACATTTTACAATGACTAGGAAGAAATACTACTCCTTTGTAAGCCTTAAAACCAAGAACAACTTATGTAAAATTAATTCATTGGAATTAACAGTATTTCATGTTGAAATCCTTCTTTGCATTATTTAAACATAACCTCCCCCCCTTTTTAAAAAAAAAAAAACACAATCAGTTGTTAAAATTTTAGAGTGATAAACAGCTTTTAAAAATAAATATTTCCTGTCTACTTCCAAGAATTTGATTGGCTGACCTCTTTACACAGGCCAGGACTGGTACTTTAATTTGGGGAGTAATAGAGAAAGGAATAGAAAATATATAAAATGTGTGTTTGTTGCTTGACCTGAGACATTTAAAAATTACCGGAGGCCAGAATCAATTAGTAGTGGCAGAGTTCTCTCTCTTTTGGCTTCTGTTTTACTGGTTTGTGCCCAGTTTAATTAGAAAATAATACAATTACACTATTAATTTTACCTGGCAAGCTCCATTCCTACTGCATGATTGGCATTGTGGGAAGTGAGATCAGTTGTTTTTTTTTTTGAGAGAGAGGCTGAGACTTCTTATGGTTTAAGAATTACTCTTTTGATCCTTTTCTAGCCATAGATTGTTTTTATTAAAAATTGTTAATTTGGGCTAATCCATTTTTTGAGGAATACTTGGGATTAAGACTAATATTTTCTCATGTCCTAGAACACTGCAAAAACCTTAAGATTAAAATATGATTTTTTAATGTCTTATTTAAATTACTCTGCTATTTGGCAAATGATGAAGGACAAGCACTTAAAATATAAAGCTAATTTTTTCAATTTTATAACGTTTCTTTGGAAATTCTTCAGTGACTCTGGTTAACATTTTAATATCACTGCCCTTTATCGAAAGATATTTGATGTCAGAGTTGCTAAGTTGAAGATAAAATTTAAATATATGTGTGAGTTAAAAGAATCTGTGTTAGATCCAATTTGGTTTAATGCTACCATTAGTACTATTTTAATGAAACTGACCCAATGTATCAATTTTATTAAACCCAGCGTCATTTTTTTTTTTTTTTGGCGATTTTGATATCTCGGCAGCTCACCCCTTTACTATTTCTGCAATCCAGACCAAACGTTGCATTTACACAAAGATGTAAAATTTCCTTTACTTCATTCTTTTAACATCCTGTGTCCTGCATGTCTACCGAATAAACATATGCTGATGGTACTCAGATAATATTATATCATTAATAATAGAGGAGTAGGAATCCACACGGCATGTACGTTAGCAGAGTAACTTCAACACCTACTGTTTAATTAAGTGTAGCTCATCACTACGATTGCCATTAGGAGCACTGATGCCGATGCGCCTGCTAACTACATAAAATGCTGATGAAGTCCCCTTGAAGAGGCGGCGTGGACGGGGTATGGTCTTTGATGAAACAAAGCCAAACATTGATGGCTTCAGCATCATTTCCTTTTATGAGGCAGAGGATGTCTGTGAACTAGGATTGCATCTAACCCTGTATGTGAGGTTTTACTGCCTTTCAACATAAAGCACGAAACATGAACTTCTGAAGTTCGGGGATGAGCTTTTCCTCCGCCAATGGGATTCCTCTTTCAAATGGACGCGGAATTTGGATTTGAACTTTTTTTAAGCTAGTCTTTTAATTACTCTTATTTTTATTATCCCTTAAAGCTAGAGGTTAGGTAAAATGGAGAAATAGAATGTTTGTAATCCTTTAGTAATATTTTTAATCCGATTCAAGACATTTATAAAGAAGTAGGAAGGGCTTCCCGGACAACGTTGTGTTTGAGCTGGCCTGCTTCGGGTCCTTGTCCCTCCTGCACAGCACCAGCTCGGCTGGTGTGGGTCCGCACAGCCTGCCCGGGTTTCAGTGACTTTGAGTGCAGCAGATATGATGCATATTTCTATAGAGAGCTCATAATTACCTATCTTTCCTGGCAAAAGTGATAGGACTCTTGAATGTATTATGTTCTCAGACATTATATTTTGTGTAAAATGTAATTCATTGTTTTCAAATACATTTATTGTATATTTACTAATTTGACAAAGTAATTTAAAAATATATATATATAGAAATGTTTATTTTTGAGAGAGAGAGAGACAAAGTGCAAGCTGGGGATGGGCAGAGAGATAGGGACACAGAATCTGAAGCAGTCTCCAGGCTCTGAGCTGTCAGCACAGAGCCTGACATGGGGCTCAAACCCATAAACCGTGAGATCATGACCTGAACCGAAGACGGACGCTTAACCTACTGAGCCACCCAGGCGCCCCAAAGTAACTTCTTAAACTGGGGCTAGGACAAAGCCTCTGGTTATCGATTAGGGCTATTTGAGGGGCACCTGGTTAAGCGTCCAACTTCTGCTCAGGGCACGATCACACGGTTGGTTGGTGAGTTCAAGCCCCGCGTCAGGCTCTGTGCTGACAGCTCAGAGCCTGGAGCCTGCTTCGGCTTCTGTGTCTCCCTCTCTCTCTGCCCCTTCCCCACTCATGCTTCAAAAATAAATAAACATTAAAATAATTTTTTAATTAAAAAATTAGGGCTGTTTTCCACAATAGGGCACCTATTTTAGTGCATTTTACCTGCTCACAGTAAATACCCGAAAGTCATCAGAAGGTGTATTTCTTTGCCTTCACTGAGTGTAAATAAGGTTTGGAGTGTGTTCAAAGTAATTGTTTTACCCGACAGTAATGACATGTTAATGACGCTCAAGAGTTCGGGCCTCCTGAGTGACTAACCTTTCCACACTTTGAGTTGATTTTCCCCATGAATTAAATTAAAATAGCAATGATGCGGTGAAAAGTTTTGCGTTGGTCTGCTCAGCGTGTTTCATTTAAAATGCATTCTTCTTTCAGCTGTCAGAAAGTCTTCAGTAAACTGCGCAGGAGTCTTTGTTTGGCCTGGCTTGTTGATTTCGTTTTTGACAAAAATGGAGTTGGTAAATGTAATAGCAATGGTTTTCCCTGAGTTTTGGTGGCAGCCGTGGGAGGGAGGAACGTATATCCTGCAGATGCCGACTGCACAGGTGTTTCTCACTCAAGGTAAACTGAGATGTGTTCACAATCGGGTTTATTTTTAACGTTGATATTCTCTAGTTTTTAATTGTAACTGCACATATTTCTTTCAGGGACAAGTATACCCTCAATAGGGTCACTTCTGAACGACCTGGGAATACTGTATAGGCTCAAAAAAAGTAATTTCCAAGGGGGATATACTACAAACCTTAGAAGAAGGATCCATCAGAAAAGATCTCTTCCCAAAAAGTAGAATTCCAGATTTCAGGAAGCAGCAAGCAAAAGCAGCTGCAAAAACCATTCGGGTTGAAATTTTGATCACCTTTCTGCGAAAATGAACTTGAAAGTAATGTTGAGGTCATGGGCAGATTCACTGGGCTGCATTTGGAAAATTGCTTTTCCTGCTCACAGGACAGTAGTCCTCGATTCTGGTATAATCCGCACTCAGCTCTTGCTCTCTGACACTTAGGTGACACATTTTTTCCCCTCCTTAATAAAGTAGGCACAGTTGTAAGGAAGTCTCGAAGACAAGGCAGTGGCATTTGTGGGGGGCTCCGACGTTTCTCAGAAAGCTCACCTGTGTCCTGGTGTCCAGTCCTCTGCAGCCTGGGCTGGGGTGACGGTGGGCGGGGCCACCCAGGTCTGTCAGAGCCCCGGGATCTCTTCTAGCATCTAGCTTTTTGAAAAAATAAAAGAAGCCTACTTACAGTTAGGAAAATCCTTGCTGTTTCCTTGTCTCTGGATGCCAAATATTTTGTAGGACGTCCCTGCTTACAAGTCACATGCGGCATGTCTACTTGAGAAATCCTATCAACTCACAGCCTGTCCTCTGAGTCTTTTTGTTCTTTACCTGACGTTCAGTCTTTATGGTCTTGGGTGACAACTTTAGTTTTTTATTTTTATTTTTATTAAAAAAATTTTTTTTAACATTTACTTATCTATGCGAGACAGAGTGAGACAGGTCATGAGCAGGGGAGGGGCAGAGAGAGGAGGAGACACAGAATCTGAAGCAGACTCCAGGCTCTGAGCTGTCAGCACAGAGCCCGATGCAGGGCTCAAACCCACGAACCATGAGATCATGACCTGAGCTGAAGTCAGACGCTTAACCGACTGAGCCCCCCAGGCTCCCACTTGGATGATAACTTTAAAGACCTGTCTTGAAGTCTGTGTTTCTGATTTGCTTCTCTTGAGAAAACGCAGTGTGTTTCCTTTTGAATGAGAATGGAAAAAATAATAACAAAAAGGAAGACAGTGACGGCCTGCGGGTCCCCACAGTGAGCGGGGACTTACGTCCCTGGCTGGAGCGGAGTGCGTCCCCCACTAGGAAAGTCCCGGGGCTCAGTCCTGCGGGGACTCTATGTTCTAACATGCCAGCTTGGTAGTCTGGGTTTGGGGTGGAAAGGTGCCCAGCTCTGGAGCTGATGCGGTGGTGGTGCCTCCTCCCACTTCCTGAGTCTGCAACAGCCAGTTTGTAGGTACCGGGGCCTGGGGGCAGAGGGGTCTTTATGGAAGCTGACCGATGCTAGACGGCTGCCACCTCAGAGGCATTTCTTATCTTGCTGAGCTGTCAGGCTGCAGTATCTGCTTACACAGACGGGATCTGGGGGCCCTCCCTGGGTTTTACTTGCTGGCTCTGTCTTTATTTCTTGTACCTAGATATCGGTGGCCTTTAAATTGGGAAAACAGGCTGCAATCTCCTTTGATAAGGGGATTTCGGGCCTCAAGCTTTCCTCCGCGAGGGCTAGATGGACATCTGTTAGTGGGAGTTACTTGAGGGACTAGATAATGGGGGAAAATCTACATTGAAAGCAAAAGGCTGTGTTTAAAGTCAATAGGATAAGAGGAATTGAAGCAGGAAACTCGGCTTCTAAATCAATTTAGTCCCACCACTATTTTTATGCGCCAGTCGGGCTGGCGAGCTGCGGCCTCCCTGTGGGTACAGAGCAGAGCCCGTCGGAGCGGCTCATGTCCTGGAGATCAAAGCTGACTCGAATACCAACTTGTTATGGGAGCAGATTTATCATCCCCGTCGCTCTGAATTCCTCCGTGTCCCTCCTGACTTTCCAACCTTCAAAGCCCGTGTTCCGTCTGACATAGCACCCTAAAAATGTCCAGCCACCTCTCATCTGGCTCCGACTCTGGGCTTCAGGGGCCGAGAGCACGGGACACACTGTGGACTCGGGAGCCACTTCACAGCTGCGTGATCCTGGGTAGAGCTCTTCCCTTCTCTGCCGTTCTCTACAAAGAGGAGATAATGGTCGTAACTGCCTCTCGGGGTTGCTGGGAGGGTAACATGTTACTACAGGGACCTGAGGAGGTAACTTATTTACGTCCCTCACCTGCCCTGGGCAGCGAGAAGCATTCTTTCTTATGTTCTGCCTTTGCCTTGGTTCCTTTGATTTCTTTTTGTTTAATGTTCATTTATTTTTTGAGAGAGAGAGACAGAGAGAACATGCATGAGGGAGGGTCAGAGAGAGAGGGAGACACGGAATCTGAAGCAGCTCCAGGCTCCAAGCTGCCAGCACAAAGCCGGACCTGGGGCTCGAATCCACAAACTGTGAGATCATGACCTGAGCTGAAGTCAGAGGGTTAACTGCCTGAGTCACCCAGGCGCCACAGCCCTGGTTCCTTTGAAAGCGAAGCCTGGGGGCGCCTGGGTGGCTCAGTCGGTTAAGTGTCTGGCCTCGGCTCAGGTCATGATCTTACAGTTCATGGGTTCAAGTCCCACGTCGGGCTCTGTGCTGACAGCTAGCTCAGACAGAGCCTGTCTTCAGATTCTATGTCTCCCTCTCTCTCTGACCCTCCCCTACTTGCACTGTCTCTCTCTGTCTCTCAAAAATAAATAAAAAACATAAAAAAATTAAAAAAAAAAAAAGAAAGCAAAGCCTGTGTCCAGGAAATAACCCCAGAGAGCAGGAGTAGAAGATTGGGGAGGGAAAGCCAATGCACGCATACACTTAGAAATTGTCCACCAACGGGCGGGACACGATTCCATAGAGCCTGCCGGAGAGGCTGGAGAAATGCACCCAGAAGTGTACCTGGTACAGAAGGGAGAAGGTGCCTCCATCAGCTTCCATCGCCCCACTAGTCCAGGCGGATGGGTGGATGCCAACCGCCCCGTTCATACCTGCTGGGGGGTTAAAGGACATCGGGGTGCAGGCCTGAGAGGAGAGGCCGTCTCCCTTGACCTTCTCACAGCTGGTGGGGGTTGGGTCCGGCTGTTCTCTTCAGCAGAGGTTGGAGCCAGAGACGGGCCAGAGAATATTTGGAGTCCTGTGCAAGGGTCTGATACAGTCCCATTTTACAGATACAGACACTGAGTTTCTCCGAGAGCGAAGCCAAGGCCACCTTGTTAATCCCTCACAGAACCAGGTTTTGTGATTCCAAAGTCTGGCTTTTCCCCGTTCTGCCGAAAACCTCTAATTGTGGGCAAGCCTCCTTCACAATTCGAGAGGATGTATTTATTGCTGCTTCAAAGTGTAAGTTTTAGCACATCGATGATTGGGAGAGAAAGTAGTAGAATGATTTAAGAAATTGAGATTAAAAAGGGGATAATTTTTATATTGGGAAGCGATTCAGAATGCAAACGTGTAGCCCCCCTTGAACATCTCCAAATTTTCGTTAACACATTTTAATTTCTGTCGCGGTTTTGTTTTCTAAAGTGATCTCCACTGTTAATAGAGATGAAAGGAAACTCAATGAAAAATGGGAATGTCGCCAGTGTACATTTTTAGTCTGAAATTATAATTACTGAGAAAGTTTTCTTCCTTGTTCTCCTCCTCCACCCCCCCAACCCTTTTGCTCTCAGTAAAGTGTGCGTGTTTTCCTGTGAACTTGGAGACGTGACTCTCTCCCAAGGAAACAATTCACTTATGCTGCTGTTTCCAAAAGACAGGAACCGAACCCGGTTGTTTTGCTCTTGAGTCATACCTAATGTGATTTATGATTTTATTGTAATTATATATGCAATGTTTCTAGGATGATAATATGCAATTTGAGCAATGCCGAAGAAAGGCTATGACTAACATTTGATTGAGGATATTTTTTCCCCTCAGAAATTTACATATGAGAAATTTCTAGAATTATAAATATCAGTGTCTCTGGCTTTAAAAAAGCGGATAAAAATAGAAGTCTAGATCAGATCCATTCATTCGTTTGTTCTAAAAATATTTATGGCAAGCTTTGCGCCCCGTGCTGGAGATGGAAAGATAGAAAGACACTTGGTGCCCTTTGGAAGCTCACAGCGCTATTTGGAAGGTAGACAGTCATAGCAGTTAGAAGGCTCACTGTTTCGGGATTATTATAACAGTGTTTCCCCTGAGTTTTCTACAGTCACGTGCCTGCCTACCCTGGACATTTCCCCCACCGCCAGCTGCTGCTTCCTCCTCCTATTCTCCTATGCCCCCCCCCACCCCCCATTCTGCCCCTCAAATCTGTCTGAACCTGCCGCCAGAAAGATGTTTTTTCCCTCTGATGTTTGTTATGCTCCTGCCGGACACAGATTCCTTCAGGAGCTCCTCACAGGATCTAGAAGAAAAGCTGTGGTTCTACAAAAGCACTAACTTGAAGGGATACACGCCCCCCGATGTTATAGCAGCATCGTTTACAGCAGCCAAAGTTCGGGAGCCACCCACATGTCCCTGGGCTGGTGAATGGATGAAGAGAGGCGGTATGTGTATACGATGAAATATTACTCAGTCATAAGAAAGAGTGAAATCCGCCCGATTACAACAATGTGGATGAAGCTAGAGAGTATAACGCTAAGTGAAGTAAGCCCATCGGAGAAAGACACATACCATTCGTTCTTACGTGGAATTTAAGAAACAAAACAGATGAACAAAGGGGAGAAAAAGAGAGATGAACTAACAGACAGACCAAGACTCTGAAGACACTGATGGCTCCCAGAGGGGAGGGGGGTGGGGAATGGGGGACATAGGGATGCGGATTAAGGAGTGCACCTGTTATGATGGGCACCAGGTGTTTCAAATAAATTCTGAAAAGGGCGTCTGTGGCTCTGATGCATGGCACGTGGCCACCTCTCCTGTCTCCGGGCACTTTGCTGCCATTGGTTTCAGCACTGATCCACTGGTAGCCCCTTGTGCCTTATACAAGCTTCTGGAAGCTCACATCATTTCTGCTTAAAATTGTGTTTTCAGGGGCACGTGGGAGGCTCAGTCGGTTGAGTGTCTGACTTTGGCTCAGGTCATGATCTCACAGTTTGTGGGTTCGAGCCCTGTGTCAGGCTCTGTGCTGACAGCTCAAAGTCTGGAGCCTGCTTCACATTCTGTGTCTCCCTCTCTCTCTGACCCTCCCCGGCTCGCACTGTCTCTCTCTCTCTCTCTCTCTCTCTCTCTCTCTCTCTCTCTCTCTCAAAACTAAATAAACATTAAAAAATTTTATTTTCAGATGATGAGTATATCTTCTGATTTTGATAGGGAAGGAAGAATTGTTCTTTACCACTGGTTTTGGGGACGTTGATTTTGATGTGCCTTTGTGTAATTTTCTTTATCTTTCTTTTGTATGGGGTTTGTGGAACATCATGGATGTGTGAGTTTATAGTTTTCATCATATATGAAATGACTAAAAATCTCTAATAACTGGGGAGCCTGGATCGCACAGTTGGGTAAGCATCCGGCTTCGGCTCAGGTCATGATCTCACTCGCTCATGGGTTGGAGACCCGCGTCGGGCTCTGTGCTGACAGCTCAGAGCCTGGAGCCTGCTTCCTATTTTGTGTCTCCCTCTTTCTCTGTTCCTCCCCTGCTCACACTCTGTCTCTTCAAACTAAATAAACATTAAAATTTTTTTTTAAATCTCTAATAATTATCTTTGCTTTGTCTGATGTTAACATTAACATTCCCACTTTCTTCTGATAGCGTTAGCATGGCACATCTTTTACTACCCACTGACTTTTAACCTACATGCGTGCGATATTTAAAATGGGCTTGTTGAAGGCAGCATGTAGTTGGATCTTGCTTTCGTATCTAATTTGACAATGATCGCATTGACTTGGTGTGTTTCCACCATTCCAGTTTTTTTTAATGTTTATTTTTGAGAGAGATAGAGAAACAGAGTGTGAGCAGGGGAGGGACAGAAAGGGAGGGAGACACAGAATCTGAAGCAGACTCCAGGCTCAGAGCTGTCAGCACAGAAGCACGCGCAGGGTTCAAACTCATGAACTGCGAGATCAGGACCTGAGCCGAAGTCAGATGCTTCACTGACTGAGCCCCTGGGTGCCCCGGGACCATTACAGTTAACGTAGTTGTTGAGGCTGTGCTTACATCTGCCATGTTGCTTCTGCTTTCTCTTTGCCTCGTCTCTGCTTTCTGTTTTTCTTTTGCTCATTTCCTGCCTTATTTTGGTTCAACTTTGTGTTTCGTCCCTGGTTTTGGGCGATTTGATTTTGCCATGTCTTTGTGTAGCTTTCTTCATGTTTCTTTTTCTTGGAGCTGGTTGAGTTTCTTGGATGAGTGGGCATAGAGTTCTCATCAAATTTTGAAAAGGTTTTGGCTTTTAAATCCTCAATTATTTTTTCAGTCTCCTTCTCTCCTCTCCTAATGGGGACTCCAATCACCTGTCTATTAGGCCTCTTGATACTCAGTGATACTCTACCCTGCAGACTAGGACACCCTTTGCTCCTCCAGACCTGGTACTCTACCCTGCAAAATAGGCACCCTTTGCTCTTCCCGACCATTCCCAGCTCGGTGTCCTCAACCACTAGGCTCAGACTGGATTTTCACTTCTGGTGGCTCAGCTTGGGAACTTTCTGCAGGAAGTGAACGGGGGCGAACTGTTTGTGTCCTCTGGCACCACTGTCTTTGTTGTTAAATGTCCAGTGCCTTGAAATTGTGATTTCGTACATATATTTTGGTTTACTGGTTGCTTCAGGTAAGAGGCTAAATGGAGTCTCTGATACTTCTGGCTTGAATTTGTAGTTTTCCTACACATATCAAAATTTTTGACTCTAGACAGACTTCTGATAAAATTTTGATATGTATAGAGAAAAGTTCAGACCGGAGGAAAAAAGTTTAAATTATAATCTTGAAATCAGAAATAATTTATATTCTTTTGTTTGTTTCTTTTTTTCTCTTTCTTTCTCTTCCTTTCTTTTTAGGGAAAGGAACAGAGAGAGAGAGAGAGAGAAAGAGAGAGAGAGAGAGAGAGAGAGAGAGAGAGAATCAGTGGGGGAGGGGCAGAGAGAGAAGAACAGAGGCTTCAGGGCTCTGTTCTGACAGCAAGGAGCAAGGATCCCCATGCAGGGCTCAAACTCATGAACCTTGAGATCACAACCTGAGCTGAAGTCAGACGCTCAACTGACTGAGCCACCCAGGTCCTCCTTTAAGTATTTAAATATTCACCGAGATACCTCCAAAATTTTTGACCAGAAAGTGATGGGATTGAAGGTTTGTTGATGAATATCAAACTAATACTGAGAAGAAACATAACACGATTGTTGAGATTGTGGCTCTAGACAGGCTGCCCAGCTCTGATATTTATTTATACCACATTTATTGGACTAAGACAGGGATTAAACATTTGTCTTTCTGATTCCTCAAAAATGTATAATCGTGACGTGACCTGAGTAAAGTAATGAACTTGTAGGTATCCCTGTGCCTTTATCCCTAAAGGAGTTCAAGTTAGTAAATGTTTAGGCAAGTGCCTGGCACACAGCCAGTGGATACAGCTGTGGACCTGGAGGTTTTGGGGAGACTTCAGTGGGGAGAGGAGATGCTAGGGGTGGGGGGTCAGGAGAAGCAGGTGCACATCTCAGGCTGGAGGGCACAGTGTGGGAAATGTGTTTGAGGCGACCGAGTGACAATGAGGGTCACAGAGGGGACCCAGGAATGACATGTACAGCCGGGGAAGATTTGGAGCCACAGAAACACAAGGGAAGAGGGAAGAGAATCAGGGCAGCATATCACACGATTCCTGGGAAGAGAGAGTTTCAAGAAGGATGGAGTGCGTAGACCCAGGAATGAGAAAAGCAGCTGCACGTAGCTGCTGAAACAGTCATTGGCGGCCTTCAGGAAACCATTTCAGTAACTACCGAGTGTCAGAAGGGATCTCGATGCGCTCAAGAGGATGATGAAGGTGGAGTGTGTGCAGAGCCCGTCTCTTCAAGGAAGAGCTCGTGCTGATCAGGAATCAGCAGGTGAGCAGATTGAAGGGTGAGTCTGGTGAAGGCAAGAATTCCCTCTGCAGCCCCCCTCCCCCCGCCCCGGCCGGCATACAGCTTTACAAGGACACGTTGGAGATGGAGTATCTTACCAAAGAATTTCACACATCAAGGCAGGCTGGCACAGGAGGGTCCTTTTGGCAGTGGTGGGTTTTCAGCGTTCTTTGCGTTACCTGACAGGTAGGGCCTCTCGGTGCTGGGTCTCTATTTATATTCTCAACCCTTCCTTGGCTACCTCCTTATACATCAGGTCTATACGGTGAGCTTGTTCCCGTGAAGATTCCGGGGCCCCACTTCACTGATTCTGTTAGGTCTAGGGTGGGGCCCCCGAATTGCCATGCAAAAAACATTTATTTGCTTTGTGGATAGTCATTACGTTCACATGGTCTGAGAGATGCAAAAGGAATGGGGTGAAAAACCACCTTCCCACATGTGTTCTTCAGCCACTCAGTCTCCTTACTCCAGAACATTCCATCGTATCAGATTCCTTCGTCACCTTCTGGGATTTTAAAAAACTTGTTTGCCTTTGGTTGCTCTTGTCTTTAATAGATGGGGAGGCTTGGGTTTACATAGAATCACAAGGCAGGAGCAGTAGTTGAAGGTGAGACTAGACAATATATGTGAGAGAGGAAAGAATTGATAGAGGATTGCACTTACAGGTAGGATTTGTGGTTGGTGTAAACATTAGGAGAAGCCTCTCCTCTTTAGGCTTCCTGAATTTTCAAAATGCAAATAGCAATGTGTAGACCTGGATGAAGAAAACGGTCTTCAAACCTACATCAACTTCCATGGTCCAGCCTGGAACGCGCTCGTGGGGACCATGGTCAGTTACGGGTGTGTCTCTTTTTTCTCATTATTGATTTTCTATTTTTATTTATACCACATGTATTGGACTAAAAAAGGGATTAAAAACTTGCCTCTCTGGTTCCTTGAAAATATGAGTTCTATGTGGCTTTCATGTTTTTCTTTGGCTCAAAGAACATTAGATCTCGAACGGCATTAAATGGATTCAAAAGATATGATTTCATAGCACCGAAAACATTTTAATAAATAAAGAGGCACACACAGGCTGCCGAGTTCCCCTTGGTTCTGCCATGTTCTATTTATCCACCTCACCCCCTGCATTTTAAATAACCCTCTGTCAACACTGTGGGTGTTCAAGTTCCAAATGTCATCTAAAGGTAAATGGCTCTTTCACTAATAAGATTTTCCAGTTCTCTGCATATTTTTGGGAAAAGCTTGTTAAAAATACACGCTGGCAATAAAGAGCAAAGAGTTGGAGAAGTTTTGTGTTGTTCTACTTCGTGCTATGTAATTATGTTTCTTCAAGACATTTCTTGTTTTATAAAGTTATTAAAAGGATGGTAATTTTGCAAAGTCCAACTCAAATATCAGTGTAGATGAACATCCCTCTCCAACTCACCTTAAGGTCTTTTGCGAAAGCTCAGAATGCAACCACCCCAATTAAAGAATATTCCCACTGAGACGGGACCCAATCTGTGGTGTGTGCAGGGCTCTGGTGCAGATTTACAGAATTACTCTTCGAAATGGGCTGGGGATACAGATTCAGGCTGAAGGATGCACTTGACAATCTTAACAATGACTGGATGCCTCAGGGGGGACAAAAGAATGAGATGAGAGATTATACTAATGTTAAACGTGAAGGAGAAAAAAATCCAGTTTTTTTGTTTTTTTTTTTTTGCAGATTTCTCCTTTAAATTATATTGAAGACAGTTAGCTTGCTGGTTATGGATGCAGGTTTTTTCTTTTTCTTGCACCAACATTTATTTTCTTCAAATACTTATGTATGTATGTGTGTATTTAGTTTGAGAGAGAGAAAGCACACATGAGTGGGGCAGGACATAGGGAAAGAGAGAGAGAATCTCATGTAGGCTCTGTGTTGAGCTCAGACCCGGACTCAGGACTCGATTCCATGACCCTGGGATTGTGACCTGAGCCAAAATCAAGAGTGGAACACTCTGGGAGCATCTGGGGGGCCCAGTGGGTTAAGCATCTGACTCTTGGTTTCTGATCAGGTTATGATCTCATGATTCATGGGATGGAGCCCAGCATTGGGCTCAGTGCTGACAGCACAGGACCTACTTGGATTTTCTCTCTCCTTCTCTCCCTGCCTCTCTGGCACTCATGTGTGCTCGCTTTCTCAAAATAAATAACTAAACTTAAAAGTAAAAGAGTTGGACACTCAACCAACTGAGCTACCCAGGTGCCCCCCTCTTGCACCAACATTTAGATAAACTTCTGTTTCAGATCTGTAAATGCCCAAGGGGACGGTTTTAACTCAAGGTAAGTAGAAGACATTATTTTAACTTAATTGGAAAGATGTATAAAAATGAGTTTTTTTTTTTTTTTAAATGAGGTGATTCTTTACAGCCTTAGGAAGTGAAAGAAATTCCTGTCATTGTGTCTGTACATTCATTTTAACTTGGATATTTCTACTAAAAGTAGCTACATAAAATAATTCAGAGCAACAGAAATATGGATATACATTGTTTTATGACTTTTGAGGGTGTTATTTCTTGGTATTATTAGAGGGAAAATTGAAATGAACATTTGATGGTATTTTTTAAAGGATATTCAAAATATCTTAGCTTAAAGTAAAATATGAATACATTATTACATTTTATTTCCTGTAAATAACAAATACATAAATATTGCAGAGTATTTGAACTAGAAAATAATTTTAGACAATTTTGAAAGGACGAGAAGGCAGGTAGGTTGAAAAAACGTTTTCCAATTATGTAAAGGAAACATAAATGCAAATTTGGGGCTGCATCTACCTCAGGTTAAAATAGGGGAGGTAAAACTACACTGTAAAAAAAAATCTCCAGCTCCAAAATTTAATTATATAATTATCACTAAAGTTGATGGAAAATGTTAAAAAATAAGCAAAGAGTGCCTTTAGTATGTATATGTATTTACGAGGTAAGGAGAAGAGCAACAAACTTGATTAGAACCTTGGGCGCCTGGGTGGCTCAGTCAGTAAAGTGTCCATGTCTTGGTTTCATCTGAGGTCATGATCTCACATGGTTCTTGAGTTCAAGGCCTGCATCCAGCTCTGTGCTGACAACATGGAGCCTGCTTGGGATTCTCTCTCTCCCTCTTTCTCTGCCCCTCCCCTGCTTGTGCTGTCTCTCTTTCAAAATAAATAAATAAATAAACTTAAAAGAAAAGAATACTTTAAAAAAAGAATTAGTAAGACCTCTCAGCTTGCCAATTTAAAGAAAGTCAAGGACTTCTAATGATAATAATATATAAATATAGAACAGGAATAGGGAGGGGGCTTACCACATTTCCCCCAGAGCTCAGAAAAGTAAACACCTACAAAATAGTTCATTGATAAAAGAAACATGCTAGATTTTAATCCCAGAGTAATCATTACAGAACGAGATGAGTAATCTACCCATCAGTGGTGATCTTGATGGCTTACAGTTTCATAACCATCTCTGTTTCCGAAGGCGGCGCTTGCATCATCACAAGGTCGTTGTGGCAGGAAGGGACATCAAAGGACTGTGAACTTGAGAATCATATGTCAGGTGGTGGCATCCTCTCTTTTATGCATTTTAATAATTGTCTTTGAAATTTAATTTTGAGAAATTGGCAGAAACTTACAAAACAGAGTGCCCAAGTAAAGAATAAGTCTAATTTCTTTTTCCTCTAAAAAGAATTTTGCTGCAAATTCTTAGATCCATTGTATTTGAAAGGCCAAAGTATAGTTACCGGAAACAGAGAGCATTTGGGGGCCCTGGAGGGCTTCCCATAGAGTGAGTGGTCCTGCATTTGTTACCCCTTTGATGGCAAAGAGAATCCTTTCTGTACTGGTAAGTCATTCAGGAGATCTAGTTTATCAGTTAAGAATCAAAATAGAGAAAGAAGGGGACTGAGGGGAGAATTTTGAAGTTTGGCATTAAAAAATTGTTGCTTAGATGAGCACATCTTAGCAGTACACAGGGGTAGCCTGTCTTCAGACTTCTGTCAAAACACGGGACCTGGGGACTGGCTCACGGAGGCGAGAGGGGAGTTGTTCAACATTCCTGCTGGCTCACAGATGTCCCCGCAGAAAGTGGAATAGGAATCACACCCAGCCTGGCCTCTGGGGACTCCGGGGTTCTTTATCACGAGACCGTTTCCTGCTGATGTGGGCCACAGTTTCCAAAGTGCTGATTGTTTTTTCTCCCTGCAGGAGACAGCTTGCAGCTGAGTCAATGGGGATCCAAAGTGTTATGGAAAGAAATCTACCAGGAACCTGAGAATCTTCCTTGTGACTCTTTCAAAACCGGAGGCAGAGTTTCGGAACACCGTAGGATCGAGTGTGGCTTTGGGTAACCAGACAACATTAGCGTTTAATTTCAATAGTTCTCTTCTCCTTCTTTTTGCAAGAAGACACAATTTTATTGTTACAAATGCTCCTCTAAAGCATCAGGATTAATAGGCTGAGATTTGGTTTATGATGAATGAAAGTGGAAGAGGGAGTATTTAGAAAAATGTTTTCTGTTGATGAATATTGGGAAATTTTTACCTCTTAAAGACATCTGCATTTAAGAAGAAAATTAGGAACTTGTTACCTTACATCTTTATGAAGTTATCGCTCATTTCTTCATGAAGCAACCTTCGTTCCTGTTCAAGCAGGTCAGAAACAAAGTCAGCTTTGCTTCCCTTTTACCTCAACAGAAAATAACAGATGCTTTTGAGGTGCTTTTTGAAGGAAAATTTGTTAATAGACGAAATGTCCTTTTTTTTTGGACATAACGATGCTGCTGGTCTTTTAATTTTTGTCTTTAAACTGCAAGTTGTAAATTTCTTTTTCATGTAGGTGAAAAATGAGTCTTGCTGAAAGACTGAGGAGAGATTTTAAACACGCGTGAGAAGTAATTTAATTTAATTCTGTTAAATTTGGTGTCTACTTTTGGGTGGGTGATTTCCTATTGTCCTGACTCAGAAACAGCTCAGAAATGTGCTGATGCAAAATAGACACTCAGAGGTCTTGAACTTTTCCACCCGTGTCCCCTCCAACCCCCTTTTCTTTCTCTGTTATTTTTTACTCTGATTTAAGCAAAATAGACTTAAAACAACTAAAAGCAACTAAACAAACTATATTAACAAGTCAACGTGTGCGCTATTCAGGAAGACTTCCATTGGTGAATGGCGCAGAAGGAGTCATTTGCATTAGAAAGATCCCCCTTTGGTTTTCTTGGATAACGTTAAACTCACAGTATTTCCTTAAAGGAAGCCCAGACAGTGTATAGTCTGTAAAATTATCACAGTTTGTACAACTAAGTCTTTACTTCTGTGTAAATTGGTCTTTCAGAATGGCTTCTTAGAATAAGCAAAGAAAGGAGACCCCGTCCCTGCCCCTCGTGTGTGTGTGTGTGTGTGCGTGCGTGTGTGTGTGTGTGTGTGTGTGTGTGTGTGTGTCTTTTGTTAATGGGGAAGTAAAGGCAGTATGCCCCCTACACAGTAGCATTATTAGTGGATTTTCAGAGCTCACTCTGGATGCCAGGACCTGCTCTGTCCTTCAGTAGCCAGATGACTATTTAAGAGATGTTATAAAAGTGAATACAAACCCGCTAACACAGGGATTCATTCTTCTGGATGTAAATTACATCAAGAGAAAATATTGGTGTCACAGTATGTAACTATCGCTTCCAGATATGTGTGCCACATATTTGTTGCAAAAATAAATATTGACGCCAATATTGGTTGTTGTGTAGTTTGGCAGTTTTCTTTTTCTTTTCTTTCTTTCTTTTTTTAACGTTTTTACTTGTTTTTGAGAGACAGAGAGGGCGTGCGTGGTTAGGGCCAGAGAGACAGGGAGACACAGAATCCAAAGCAGACTCCAGGCTCTGCGCACAGAGCCTGATGCGGGGAGCAAACCCCCGAATGTGAGACCATGACCCATGCTGAAGTCAGATGCTTAACCAACTGAGCCACCCAGGTGTCCCTTGTTTTTGGTTTTTTAAAGTTTATTGATTTTGAGAAAGAGAGAGTATGAGCAGGGAAGGGGCAGAGAGAGGGGGAGAGAGAGGATCCCAAACCAGCTCCGCATGCACTGTCAGCCTGCTCAGTCCCATGAACCGTGAGACCATGACCTGAGCCGAAATCAAGACTTGAATGCCTAACTGACCAAACCCCCCAGGAGCTTCAGTTTTTTTCTAATTATGGTAAAGTATAAATAGCATAATGTTTGTCATTTTGACCATTAGTGACTGCAATGCAATGAACTAAAATACGTTCCTAATGTTGTATAACCATCACCACTATCCATACCCCAAACTTTTTCATCGTCCGGATAAAACCTTGACCCCAAGAAACAATTAAACATTTCTCCCATATATCTCATAACCTCTGTTCTGCCTTCCTTTTTTTCTGGATTTGCCTATTTTAGTATCTCACTGAAGTGGAATTATCAAGTGTGTGTCCTTCTATGTCTGATCTATTTCACTGAATATAATGTTTTTAAGAACCATTCACATCGCTTATGTCAGAATTCCATTGTCTTCACGACTGAGTAATATTCCACTGTATGTACCTGCCACATTTTGTTGTCTGTTCATCTGTGGCTGGACACTTGGGCTATTTCCTTCTTTTGGCTCTTGTGAATGCCACTGCCATGAATGTGCAGGTGCAAATATCTATTGCAGTCCCTGTATTCAATTTTCCGCAGACATACACCTGGGAGCAAAATGGCTGGGTCAGGTGGTCATTCTCCATTCAATCTTTTGAGTAACTGCCAATCCGTTTTCCACAATTCCAGTGGCACCATTTCTACAAAGTGAAAATGTGGCTTCTGTGTCCAGCCAAGACCTAAAGTGCGTTTTGCCATGTCCAAGGTTACGGTCATTGTTATTTCCCCCAAATATTTCTTATTCATCATGCTAATGGTGATGGAAATATTCTAGTTGTGGCTGAATCTCTGCTATTCTGGGAAATTAATTTACATTGTTGCCCAGATAAGAAGGATTTTAATTAAAATGCTCTATGGAGAGAAAGACCGCGGTCCACACCTCGGTGCCTTCCCCAGGCAGCTTCTTCTGGTTTTCTCTGCCTCTTACCTCCTGCTTCTCCCCCTTTCTCTTGGCCTCACTGGTGGTTCGTTACTCCCAGCTCTTCTTCCTTTTCTGCAAAATCAGACCGAAGCCCTGAGCACAGCGTTACTGCCCAGTCCAAATCCTCTGAACTCCAGTTCTCTCTCTGTCCCTGCACGTAGTCACAGATGACGCACGCCATACTTCTGGTCAGCACGTTTCTGCATTTGGTCTGCCTCTGACATGAGCCCGGAGAAGCGCACCGTGTCTCTGTTCACTTTCCAATCTCAGATCTCCTGCCGCCCCCTTCACATCTGTTGTTCTAGCTCCCTTCCATTTCCCTTCCCGAGTCGCCCTTCTCTGTTGTCCCAGGATACCGTCTGGGCTGCACGGACAGGTCCCAGGCTGCAGCTTCTGGTTGGGAAGGTCCAGTGGGGATCCCCGGATAGGAGGTCAGAGGAAGGAGGAGGGAGAAGCCAGGGAGTTCTGTCCTTGGGCCTGCCCTGAGGTCCCTTCTGGCTGGTTGCGTGCTCGGACCCATGCTGCCCCTCTACGGGCGTCCATCCACCCCATCGCTTTGAGGGTGCACTTGTCCCTTGAAGCTGGGGGTAGCCACTGGGTTGTGGTTTCCCACCCCACACCTCACGTGCAAGCGCCGTCTGTTGCCTCCCGGGGCACTTCCGGCCCCGTGGCCCTTCAGCGCGCCAGGTGGGGAGTGCTTTGCCCCTCCTTTACGTAACTTAACACATGACGTATTTTAGTGATTTATGCAAATATTTTAACTCCCCTCTTTAGGTGATATATTTCCTATGAAAACGCTATTGTGTCTTACTTGTCTTTACATTGCTTGTGTTCCTTCCCTGAAAAAATGACTCTGTGATGACTATTATAGAAGCCACACTAAGATGAATACCTTTGGTTTCAGGGAAGGGATGTGTTACGGCCATTGCACACCCATCATGTACGTTGGAGGATACACTTTAAAAGGTCATCCAATTTCAAAGAAAGAAAAATGTTGGGACGTATTAAAAGCAAATGAAAATTATATTATTGAAATAGCTGTAATGACCTTAATTAAATCGAGAATTTGAAAATGAATAGCTGCTTCTGCACAGAATCATTAATTTTGAAAGGGCTGGAGGTTGTGCTGTCTTAGGCCGTGACAAATAGACAATTAAGCCCACAGCAGAGCAGCTCTCTTGTGCAGTATACTGGGTACACATAACTTTCAGGTGGAGATTTACGAAGCAACACCTTGGATACAATTTTGTTCCAACTTTTGTTCAGGCTCTTTGCACACTCTTATCCCTCCCTTCTGTGTTATTCCTGTCAATAGGCAGACATGTGATGACAGTCATCAGATGGAAAAACAACTCTTTCGTCACCTGGAATCCCTTTACAGAGCTCGGTTGGCGTCTGTTCACTGTCACCAATCCCCGCCTCCCATCTTCCCCTTAGTAAATTCATTCCAACATAGTGCTGTCCCTGCCACCTTCTCCGTGACAGCTTTGGCCAGAATCACCAGTGAGCATCATGAAAAATCCAGCCATCAGTTCTTGGTCCTCCTCTGCTCTGACATCTCAGACACATCTGACACATTTGACCAGATTTTCCTTCTTTACATGGTGTTGGCTTTACCCCAGGGACCCCTGACACCTGTGGCCATATCCAGCTGCCTTTCATTTTCATGCATGTTCCTGCAGACTGCCCAGGACTCCTCTTCCTCCTCCACGTTCTCCTGTCCCAACTGGGAGACAGAGCAGGAGATGGACAAAGGGGGAGGGGCAGAGGATCCAGAGCAGGTTCTGAGCTGTCAGCGCAGAGCCCGACGCAGAGCTGGAACTCATGAACCATGAGATCATGACCTGAGCTGACGTCAGACACTTAACCAACTGAGCCACCCAGGCACCCCTGCAAATATTTATTCTTACTTTTCCTTTTTTTATGTCAAAGGTAACATCTTCCACATACTCTTCTTCTGCACTTTGTGTTTTTTTAAAGTTAGTTTTATTGAAGTATAACATATTCAGTAGAGTGGACCATGAAAATGCGTACAGTTCAATGAGTTTTGACAAATGCTTCCGATCGTGTGAGCGCCACCAGGATCAGGATCTAGAATGGGCCATCTCCCTTTATGAAAGTTCCTTCATGCCTCCTTGAAGTCAGTTCTTTCCCCTGGCAACCTGCCTTCGGAGTCCTGTCTCCATGGTTTTGTCTTAATCAGAAGTGGATCTACGTGTGACCACGTGGTAGGCAGCCTCGGGATGGGGTTTCTTTCGTTCAGCCTGTGCATTCACTCTTCGTCCGGACTGCTCCTGTTCGTTCCTTTCCCTGATGAAGAGTATTCCTTCCTATGGATGTGATACGTTGTCTTTTCTCACTCAGTAGATCTGGTCAGTTTATGGAAAGGCTTCTCCATGCCTGGGCTGTGGTGAAGTAGTTTACTGCATGGATATACCGTAACGTACTCCATCTCCTGCAACCAGACCCCAGGTCCCATCTTCTCCCTCTCTCCTGTGAGTGCTGGCCTGACCTCTACTTCCAGGTCACCTTGAGTGGGCACCTCATGGACCTCTTAATGCACATGTGTTGCTGAACATGGACCACCGCTGTGTGTTGAGGTCCATTGTTGGGTTTGAGCCATAGCCACACCCTTTCAGGGCTGCTCCTTGCTAGGGACTGGGTGGGGTAGAGTTACTAAAGCAGCCGTTCTTTGGAGACTTGAGCCTCTGTGTTGGCTGACTCTGGCTCAGAGCTCCCTACAGGTTTTGCTCAACCTCCCTCAGACTGCCCAATGGAGCTGGGTGCTTCTGCCCAGCCCACCACTGGGGTGAGGCTTGGGGGGCCCTCTAGGGGTTCCTCCACCCTTCCTGACTCCCACCTTGTCTCCACAAGGTGTTTCCATAATAACACCATTGCCCAGTGCATCACCTCTTGTCATAGCCTCCTGAAGACCCAAGATTAACCAAGCTCCCGATCTGCACCATACCTCTTCCCCTCCACACCCTGTCATCTCTCTCCTGGACCCTATGGTGGCATTTACAGAGTCTTCTAGCATGCGTCCTTGTTTTTGGACAGTCTCCTTTGTCACACAGGTCACAATCTTGGAAGAATGTAAAATAGATCATGTCATTTCCTGTATCCAACCCCAAAGGGTCTCCATTACAATTAAGGTTAACATTCAGGCCTTAGTGCCCCTACAAGATCAAATCCTGGTCTTCCCCCACAGTTCACCCCTTTACGGTCATCCTGTGGCCTCAGGGGGGCCCTAGCTCTTACTCACTATGGACTTCTTCCCACAGATCTCTGAATGGTCTGCTCCTTCTCACCATTCAACTGGCTGCTGAAGTGTGACCTCCTTGGGGAAGACTTCCTTGATAACCCCTCAGACCCACCAAATGGTCCACATTCTCTGACCCTGTTTTAATTCTTTCACAAACAATGCAACTCCCTGAATTGATTATTAATTTACTTGCCCGTGATCCATGCCCACTCCAAGAAGTTAGGTCCCTGTTCTGTATTATTTCCCATCACCTAGAACAATGTCCCATACTTTGTAGATGCTCATTGGTTATTTGTGCAATAAATGGCTGGGTGGGTTTTAGAGGCTAATAAAAATGACAAATTTGATGTGTCTGGTGTAAGCTGAGTAAGTTTTGGTGAGCATATGACTATTCTTTACACTGGCCATGGTCCAAGACAAGAGATGTAAGAACATGAAGTCACATTTCTATATCATAGAGGAGGTAATTATTTCACAGGGCTGAGGGATATTACTAAGTATGTTCCCTTGACTCTGAGTGACTTGTGAATTACATATGCAGTTTCATCTGTGTCATCAAGTGTTATCATAGATGTGAGCGTGATCCTTCTGGTAGCAACTTGGCCGCACATCTGTAAGCACACGTGCGTGTAAACACTTCTGAGTTGGGCGTCCTGGCCAGGCAAACATAGAGCAGTTGCCGCTGCAGTGAGACAGGAGACCGAGAGGGATTTGGCCCTTATCAAAGTATCGAGATGAAAATAAATTCGTGTTTCCGGGAGTGCCTGGTTGGCTCAGTCCGTTAAGCATCCGACTCTCGGTTTCGGCTCAGGTTATGATCTCATGGCTTGTGAGATGGAGCCCTGCATCAGGCTCTACGTCAACAGCTCAGAGCCTGCTTGGGATCCTCTCTCTCTCCGTCTCTCTCTGCACCTCCCCCGCTCACATGCTCTCTCCTTCCCTCTCTCTCTTTCTGTCAAAAAAAAAAAAAAATCAGTATCTCCAGTGGCCATGTTGGTCGGAGAGAATACCGTATGAAAAGAAATACATGTTAAATGAATCTCTTTTCCTTTTTCTTTCTTTCTTTCTTTCTTTCTTTCTTTCTTTCTTTCTTTCTTTCTTTCTTTGGTATGTGTGTGTGTGTGTGATCGAGATGATTAACACCACTTTACAAGCGTCAGCACACATCTGCCACAGCGCTCCGTAGGACCTCTTTTTCCACTGATGTAACCTTTAGGTGAATGAACTCAACCTCCTCAATTCCTCTTCCTTGTTTTTTCTGTTGTTGATTTTTTAATTTTTTTTGAGTCAGCAGAGTGGAAGCCAAAGAAATGGTTGAGATTAAACAGTTAAGCCAACTAATGATAGCTTTTAGTGACGCTTCTTCTCTTGGGATTGCAGACATTTATGCTAGAGTATTTCTGACCTGTCATTATAGTATTACTTCAAAATTCTGAAAGTTTTCTTTAATAGTTGGGATTTTCACATATGAGTTGCATTTAAAATGAGTTCACCAAAATGTATAGATTTCCCTGAAGAACATTTCATATCACACCTGCTCTTTGTGCCAAGGTTCCTTCTGGGTTTGGGGATGAGGAGTGTTTCTAGATTCATAATAAATAAAGGTAAACTTAGTTAAGTAGAACGTATTTTATGTCATCTTTCATATTTTTTAAATAAACCAAGGCATCCAAGAGATGACCTAAAGAAAGTAACAACGGAACTGATATTTTGGGAAATGATATAATTTAAATTTATCCCTTCTTCAAATGATGTGAAAAATCTATTTGTTGCCTTTCTTTTAGAAGTAAAATGAAATAAGAGAAATCCAACAAGCTATAAACACAGGAGCATCAGATGTTATCTTTGAGGGCAGAGACCTGAATCTTTTAGGGTATCTTTCCCCTTACTCAGTATGAATAGGTTTTATCCCCCCTTCTTTTCAGTGTGTCCCCGTCCATCTTCCTTGTGTTCTCATCAGACCTGGCATCGTGTGCAGGCACACACTTCTGCGAAAACTGAAAACATAAAAGCTGCCATTAAATAACGTTTTCAAATGAGCAAGCTGAAGAGAAAGAGTTAAGAAGAGAGCTCGGAGACAGATGCAGAACGCATTCCTTTCCGAGCTCTCTCTGTGGTCAATTACCTTATGATGCCTCAGAGTCTACGATGGCTTTGGCTGAGTTGAGTCAATGAAATATTTATGGATCAAAGGGTCCTGGAGATGCTTCCTATGGGAACGTGTATAATAATATAGTATTTATACAGCGCTGCCTTTGATGTGCTCAAAGACTGTTACAGACATTATATACTTCATCTGCACCGCCCGTGAAGCAGGTTGGGGGTAAGAATGAATCTTGTTTACAAATGAGTAAAATGAATACAGAGCCGGACCCCACTGGGTTCACAGGAGGGCAGTGACAGAGCAGGAAACCCCGGTCTCTTCAAAGGTGCGAGGAGAGAGATTCATTTCATTGTGTCCACATGGTCTTTTCCTTCCAACCTTCTGATTTCTCTGGACACCCAACATCTTGGGCTTGTGACCTCCCAGCTCCCAAATTCTGTCACTGAGTCTAGAACCACAGGCCACATGACTGCCGGAGGGAAGTCGGGCTCCGGAGCAGGGCAATCCTGGGCTCGTCTCCTGGCCTTGCCACTCATTAGGGAGGTGGATCTGAACAAGGACGTTAACTCATGTGAGCTTGAGTCTCTCCAGCTGTGAGACGAAAATTTAATCTCTGTCTCACACGCTTGTACTGAGACCAAGTGAGGTAGGAGTCTTCGTCACAGGGCCCGGCAAGGAGATGGGCCTCAGGAGACATGCCTGCCAGTGCAATCCTGGAAGACCGCAGAGACGGAGGGGGGCCTCTTTCCTGCCTCTTTGGCCATTTGGTAGCTAAAGGGTTGGAAATTCTTTCCTTCTTATTACAGAATCGGATATTTGCATTCAGGTTTTCATTTTAGGTGGTGTGATTAGAGGGTGGCTTCATTAAATATGATGACTTTGAATCCAGTGTGTGTTGATGACGTGTGCAGGCCACCTGGAGGGCTGGGCTCCTCCATGGGGGGCCGCTGGCCGTGGCCACTCACAGGAGTGTGTGCAAGGAGGCAGTCGCTGGCGTCAGGAAGCACCCCCGGGGCCAGTTCATTCTGAGTGGTCCCGTCTCCCCTGCAGGAACGTGGGATCCACCAAGTCCCACAGGACAGAGGGTGAGGAAGGGGTGGGGACTTCGGTATGAAAATGAGAACTGGAGACACTGTCCATCTAAGCAAGTGTTTAAGAACTTTAGCCCACTGATGCCAAAGGCAAGCTTGAGGCCCCAGTGCCCTCTGGAATGCATCCGTTGGGGGTCTTGGGTTCCTTCTCTAGCAATGCCCATTTACCGTCGGTGACGGACACATGCTTTCCTAATAGAGGAATCAATGTGTATAACCACACGCACAGGAAAGCCATTATCTTTTTGTGGCTACAAAATTTATGCCGCTAATTCTGATATCATTGACTTAGAAATGTATTCACCAAGGCAGCTTTATACGAACTAAAAATCAGCACTTGAATTCGGGGTGTTTCACATTTTTGTACTTATGTACATATATATTTATAGACCATGTAGATTTTTATAGGAAAGGCTTGTACAGCAATGACATTCTGGTTATCCTTTATTTAATAAACAGCAGTTCAATAGCATTTAATAAACGTGTATTATAACACTTTAGATGCAACACCACGAATATTTATATATTTTGCTAACAGAGGAGGTAAGAAAAACAAATCTCTAAAGAGAAACATTACGAGTTGTCAGAAAGTTCATGCATTAAATAAATAAATAAGTAAATAAATAACACGTTCTTTTTAAAATTAATTTACTGTTATTTTTTTAATTTTAAAGACAGAGCACGTGAGTGAGGGAGAAGGAAGAAGAGAGAGAGAATCTTAAGCAGGCTCCAAGCTGAGCATGGAGGCCGACTCAGGGCTTGATCCCACGCCCCATGGATCATGACCTGAGCCAAAGTCAAGAGTCAGCCACTCAGTCGACGGAGCCACCCAGTCACCCAAATCACACATCCAAGGTAAGGATTCATTGTATCTTTTATGAGCAATTACAAGGGGAAATGGTCTCGGGTGCAGCCTAGACAATGGTGTGCTCAGAAACTGGCTCTCAAAAAAAAAAAAGTGTAGTTTCTTTTCTAGCAAAATATAGCCTCGGTTTGTAGTGTTTGCCAATTTTCATTATGAAAAGACTCTCACCGGGGAGCCTGGGTGGCTCAGTCTGTTAAGTGTCAGACTCGTAATTTCAGCTCAGGTCATGATCTCACGGTTTGTGGGTTCAGGCCCTGCATCAGGCTCTGCGCTGACAGCACAAGCCTGCTTGGGATTCTCCGTCTCCCTCTCTCTCTGCCCCACCCCTGCTCTTTCTCTCTCTCGTTCTTTCAAAAATAAACAAACATTCAAGACCCCCACTGTGGCCTGTCCAGTTGCCCATGTGAAGTCACTGCAGGAGGAGGAGGGGGGACAAGTTCCCGGGTGGCTTCAGGGGACAGGGAGGCAGCTCCCACACGCTCCGGAGGGGACCCTGCCCAGGCAGTAGCCAGCACAGACCCCATGCAGGGAGGAGACGGAAACGCAATAAACCACTTTGGCAAGAGGCCACACAGGCTCGCATCCTGGAGTTGTTTAATATGGGAGCAAGGAGCTGCTCTCTTCCGCACAAACGGAGCACAGTCATTTACAAACATGCTGATGCTGGGAATAAAGAGCTAAGTCAGCTGGGCCTGGGGCCCGAGAGCGTCAGCCCCAGCGCCGACCTCCGGCCCGCCCCCGAGGGGTCCGATGGCTGATTGCTTCCTTTCTGTAAAGTGCAGGCTCCTGGGTCTGCCTCCGAGGTGGCTGAGAAGCAAAATGAGTGGTCACATGTGGGGCGTGAAGCATGTGCCTGACCTCGTATTGTGGGCTGAGTTGTGTCCCCCCAACCCCCAGGACCTCAAAATGTCACCGTATTTAGAAGCAGGGACTTTGAAGAGGTTATGAAGTTAAGAGGCCATCAGGCCGGACCTGGTGTCCCTGTGAGAAAAGGAAGACCACATGTGTGCATGCAGAGAGGGTGGCCTTGGGACCAGGCAGCAGAGAGCGGCCTCCCGCAGGCCCAGGTGAGGACACGGGCTGCACCCACCCCACCGGTACCTCAGACTCGGACGTCCAGCCTCCAGGCCCGTGAGGAGGCACGTTTCTTCTGTTTAAGCCCCCTGGTCTGCGGCCTTGTTCAAGGCGGTCCCCGCAGACCAGTGCGCACAGCAAATAAAAGCCTTGGCATTTCTACCAGTAAGCTGTGCTCTGTCTCCTGCCGGCCTCAAGAAGAGTATAGAAAGTAAGTGACTGGAATAAAAACAACCCCCAAAAAGTACTTGGGGAAGAGAAAGGTGGCGGAAAGTGAGTCACTTAGAATGACTTCTTTTCTGACGATAGTTTATGAAAAATGTTGTGATGCTGTTCTCACTTTGGGGGAATAATTTAATGAACCATGTATCATGTTATGCTAGCAACAAAAATCCCTTCTTAGAGGAGCGACCATGTGTGTGTGATTGGCGTGGGTATTACTGGTTTTTATCCTGTGTGTATATTGAAGGGGTTTGGGAGCAGACCCGCCTTGTACGGCTCTGCGGATAACCCAAGGCTGGGTCCTTGTGATGTTCTAAGTGTGCAAAGGAGCCTGAAGGGTCGCATGGTAAAATATCACCTCTAATCCTGTCTTGCTTCCGGTGTGTATTTTTTGTGGATGTTGTTTTGCTTTGATTTCCTTGTTTCAGTATTTAAAAAAAAATTTGTTTAATGTTTATTTATTTTTGAGAGAGAGAGTGAGAGAGAGAGAGACAGAGTGTGAGCGGGCAAGGGTTAGAGGTAGAGGGAGGCACGGAATCCAAAGCAGGCTCATGGCTCTGAGCTGTCAGCACAGAGCCCGACACAGGACTCGAACTCACAAACCATGAGATCATGACCTGAGCTCAAGTTGGACGCTTCACTGACCGAGCCACTCAGGTGCGCCTCCTTGTTTCAGTATTAAGTAAACCATCACGGGCCAAAAAGTTTTCTCACCTCGGAAGGGGTGAACTCTCAGGTTGAAGGCCATTTCTTTTCAAAAACGAGACAAATATGTCTAGTAACTCGAGGGGAGAAAAAAAAGAAAACCGGCCTCTTCTTGGCTTTGGAAGAGGTCTTGCTGTGTTCCCCTTGAGCAGTGCTGACCGTGTCTGTGATGAAGGGGACGACCCCCCACGGGCAGCGTCTTTCCCTACAGGACTTCCTCTAAGGAGAGCTGAGCTGTGACCTCCGGGCGCGGGCTGCGGAGAGACGCACACGGGCAATCAAATCCAGCTAGAAAAACATGACACAATCCACACTGTGGTCCTAGCACTCAGTGCCTTTTACGATCGTCATTGAAAAGTGTCCACGAACTCGTCCAACGGAGTGAACTTAGATGGGGCATTTGCGGGGGCAACACTGGTACCTTTTACAAACCACCTTCAGGACAGGAAGAGAGTTATGTAGACGATGGGCTCCAGGGGCCAGGGAGAAAAAGACCTCATTAAAATATAAATAATGAAGCCCCTTGCTTTAGAGGAGGTGAAGTTCTGCCCAGGCTCAGACTTCTCAACGTTTAAGATGTAAAAGAATCACCTGGAGATCTTATTAAAATCTCGTAAAATGTCTGTGCTGATTCTGTGGTTATGGAGGGAGGTCTGCTGGGGGCCTAGGACTCTGCATTTCATTTTTACTTATTTATTTATTTTTTTTAAAACTATTTAAGAGATGGAGAGAGACAGAGTATGAGCAGGATAAGGGCAGAGAGAGAGGGAGACAGAATCTGAAGCAGGCTGCAGGCTCTGAGTTGTCAGCACAGAGCCCGACACAGGGCTCGAACCATGAATGTGAGATCATGACCTGAGCTGAAGTCGGATGCTCAACTGACTGAGCCACCCAGGCTCCCCAGGATTCCGTTTCTAACAGGATCCCCGGTGCTGCACCTGCTGGTCTGTGCCCCACCCTTTAAGTAGCAGGGGTCTGGGGCTGAGAGCTTCTTAACACTGGGAGCCATCTTAGTCTTCTTCGCATGTCCAGGATGTAGGCCAGCGATGCTGCTGACTGCTGACTGTGTTTGCAGGGTGGATTGTGGGTACATGTAAAGGCAAGATACGTAGCTGGGACACACACATTTACGGTTTGCCCTGTTCCCGGGGTTGGGGGGGGTCTCCTAGGATGCTGGGCTTAGTGAATCCTGGACAGCTGCTCCCATTCTAAAGTTTTCTGTCGGTAGAACTGATGGGGGAGGCAACAGGGAATTTTCCATTCAAAATGAAAAAGTTATTCCTAAGAATAAGAGCTTTCAAACCATGACCTGTCTGAAGTTTTGCATCTTCTGTCCCTCGAAGTAAGTGTTCAGGCATCGGCAGGGCAGCCATTTTGGGGGTGATGATACATCCGTACACCTGGCCAATAGGACTGAAGGACATTTAAGATTTATCCCAACCAAGAGCACCTGGGGGGCTCAGCTGGTTGAGCGTCCTACTCTTGATTCAGCTCAGATCACGATCCCAGGGTCATGGGATCGAGCCTCACGTTGGGCTCCGTGCTGAGCATGAAGGCTGCTTGGGATTCTCTCTCTCTCAACCCTAAAATCCTTTGGCAATAAAAGTCGAAGAAGAAGGGGGTAACCCTTTGGGCAGTAGTTTAAATCCTGGCAATTTTCCTTCTCTGAACTTCAATTTGCTTCTCTGAAAAAACTGCCTTAACGAAGCCAGCCAGAGTTGATGTGAGAATTAAGTGCAATTTTTTTTTTTTAAAGTGCCAGTGGCGTGTACTATAGTAGACAGTCAGTAATTGCTGTGTCTTCAGCAGGGCGGTGTGCTGGTCAGTGTGTCCCCCCCCTTCCCCAGCTGCAGCTGACTATAGGGCTTGCCGATTTCCATGGGGAAAATACTCTAAATAATCTTGCCATGGCCAATTTCAAGGTAGCAATGGTTGAACAGCCTGCTTGCAAAATGCCTGATGGTTCACCCCTTGGCTGCTGTGAGTCACTAAAGTGAGTCAGCGACCTCATACCACTGTCTCCGGGGTTCCCCTTCTTACATTAGCACTGACCTTTGTGACCTTGGAGCATGAAAGAGTATCTCTTTTCCTCTATCCTTACCCCCTACACGAGGCAGAGAGACTCAGCATCTTAGTAAAGCTTGCGTGTTGGGTGAGAAGGAACGTGAACAAGGAAGTAGGACGTGGACGGACTGGGAATCAGCTTCCCCGGGGATGACCGGACACACGGGAATTGGGACCAGGTGGGCAACACAAAGGCTCTACAATCAACCCAGGAGTCACGTGGATTTGCTCCTGGGAAAAAAGTGGGAGGAAAGGTGTTGTGAAACAGTAGGAAATTTGGGACTGAAACCAGCCCCACAGCGGGCAAGTGTGTTAAAACAGATGGCTTTTTTTGAGTGTGTGCTCCTAAAAATTTTAACGTTTAAAACCCTCTTATGTCTCTCTCCGATTAAAGTGCCGTATTCATGAACATAATTACTCAACAGTCCTTTGTTAGATGAATTTTGAATTTTGAAACCGTATTCTTCCAAATTAGCCATTAAATATATGAGCATTTCTATTTGAATTTAATTTTATTACCTGACAAGTGTTAGTTCTTCATAATAATGACAAGAGTGTGATTAGATCATTAAGTTCAATGCATCAGAACTGTTTTCAAATGATACACTCTTCCCGCATTTGTATTAAGATATGGCCTGATGTGAGGCCAGGAATCAAATATCCTTCAGTCATTGTTAAAAGAGTGACATTCTCTGGCTAGGCTGATGTGGGGTCATATCACTAACTTCCTTCTCCCTTTTATGAAATAAAACAGTTTTGGTTGACGGGAGTATTGGACACATTCATTGTCTAACATCGGGGGGAAATTCTGTAATGAGAAACAACACAACGCTCTCCTAGCCTTAACAGTTTAGCACGAGGTTTTCGGAATAACGATCCCATGTTTCATGAGATGAACATATTCAATGATCACATCCCTCAGACTGATGTATTCACTGATGTATTCAGAAGTTTGCCGAAAGCAATGATTTTGCCCAATTTCTTTTAAAAAATTTTTTATTTATTTAACTTTCTATTTATTTTGGAAATAAAGAGCATGAGCAGGGAGGAGCGGCAGAGGCAGACAGAGAGAGAATCTGAAGCAGGCTCCACCTCCAGGGCAGAATCAAACATGGGACTTGATCCCAGGACTCTGGGATCATGACCGGAGCTGAAATCACGAGTCAAATGCTTTTGGGACTGAGCTACCCATGTGCCTCTTGCCTGATTTCTAGTCATACATAAGTGATACTCTACCTGTGAATTCGATTTCAGTTTTCTCCACTTTGTGGTTATTTATGGGTCTGAACTTTTTGGACGTAATACCCAAAATTAAATAGCCAAAAGAAATTCATGACTGTGTGGTAGTGTTAATGTCTTGAATATTCATTATATCCTTGTAAAGAACATATACATAAGTTTCAGTTTCTTCCTCTCTGAAATTCTATATGCTGATAGAAGAGGTGTTGGTCCTAAATAGGGACAGTCTCAAATAAAGCCCCCTTTGCTCTGGGCGGGGCCCTGGTTTATCTTTTTTTTATGTTTATTTTTGAGAGAGAGAGGTTGAGAGAGAGAAAGAGAGAGAGAGAGAGAGAGAGAGAGAGAGAGAGAGAGAGAGAGAGAGAGAGGCAGAGAAGAGAGAGAGGGAGACACAGAATCCGAAGCAGGCTCCAGGCTCTGAGTTGTCAGCACAGAGCCTGACGCGGGGTTCGATCTCATGAACCGTGAGACCACCACCTGAGCCGAAGTTGGATGCCCAATTGACTGAGCCATGCAGGCGCCCCAAGCTTTGTCTTTTTAATCTGGACCTCAGGACGGTGCCAGAAACTGAGGCAACTTTTTATTGTAACATCCGGCTAAGTTCTTTTTACTTGAGGTGTATAAGAAAAACAAAACGATAAGTTGAGCAGGGCTGACTCCATGCTCTGGTAGGAGCCACACAGAACTCCCAAGCAGTTTTTAAGAGCTAAATCATGTACAAATACTTGAAGAAAATGGTACATAATCTCTGACATAATCTCCCGTGAATCTTGTGTTAACTAGAACCCTCTCCTCCCGTTGCAGCTCTTAGACACAGCGGGACTGTGTCCTGTGTTTGCTTCCCTGTGTTGGTCCCCCTCGGGGTAACCCCAGAGATGACCCAAACAGCCCATGTCTCAGGTGAGGTGATGGGTCCTGGTGCAGTTTCAACATCCCAGTTCCACCAAGAAGGATCGTTTGGAAGTTGATGCTTCAATGTGGAGCTCCCTCACAGGTCCTTAATCCTCGCCCCCGATGAACCATGTGATTCCATGCTGCTTTCCATTCTTCCAGGCTGCTTTCATGTGTTTGTGAACCGGAAGTCTGTCTCACCATGAGCCCCCCAAAAAATCCATGGACCGTTCAACCTGATAAAACACGTCCTTGGTTTCTACCAAGAAAGGGGGGTCATGGACAATCACATGTTGATGGCACGTTGGGTAGGACGGCATTTCTTGAAACACATAATTTAAGATTATCAAAGCTTTTACAGTTTGGACAGAGAGGTCCATGCTCCTCTGTTTTTCTGATTTCACACACATTCTATCTTTGTGTCAAAGCCAACATTATTTACTGCCCTGTTTTCAATGATTTAGGTCCATGTGTAAGATTCAGAAATTCTTGGAGTGCCTGGGTGGCTCAGTCGGTTAAGTGCCGGACTCCTGATTTTGGCTTGGGTCATGAGCTCACTGTTAGTGAGTTCGAGGCCCACTCCATGCTGAGAGTCTAGAGCCTGCTCGGAATTCTCTCTCTCTGTCTCTTCCTCACTTGTGCTCTCTCTCTTGCAAAATAAATAAACTTTTAAAAAATTGAAAAAAGTAAGATTCAGAAACTCTGTCACAGCTATGCGACTTAAACTGAATTTCTATTGCTCTGTTACTCTCTTCCTATTCCCCATGGCATTCAACCACCCAGCCAAGTGGAGAGATGCGAATCTGGTGCTCACTTTGAATGCAAACGTTTTCCAAGACGGATTGGGAATTCAGTCTGCAGGAGGCTGTGTGTTCAAAGGCCACCAGCCTGTCTCATTGTCAAGCTTCTCAAAGTGTCTTGCCACGTGACAGTGGGTCTCTGGGGCTTTGTTGTCTAACTGCACTGTGTCTGGTAAGTATTGGTAACTCTCGTTGACTTCCAGAAACACCATGCAAGCCTTAGTTCTGTAAATGTAATTGCTGGCTACGTAACTAGGGTCGTAATTCTGTTACATGTTCATGTCGCACCTTCTCCTGTCTTAATTAATCACAGCATACGGTACAGGGCATGGCCCGTGAGGACACACTTCCTGTATCTCGCTCCTCCCTGCCCTCCATCCTGCGGTTGAGGTGTTCTCAAATGCCGGGTCAGAATTGCCACCAGCGTGTCCTCCATTTGGGTGCTGTGCTTTGTGTCTATAGATAGAGAAAGATGGTGATAATTAAAAATCATCCAACGAGCTCTTCTTTTTTTGTCACAGGTAATGGAAGACCTCAGTCACCCAAGACCTCTTTTGCTTAAATGAAGGTGAATGTTTGTTCCCAAGGGGATGCAGAGGGAGTCACTGAGGAGTTACTCAGCTCTTGGTGTTCAAAGCTGATGCATTTCAGAAACCAATAGCCTTGTCAGTCAGGCTATTACGTTGAGAATGGATTTCCAGATTCATTTATTTCCACATTTTCCTTAGGAACAACTAAGCTAGGAGGCTTCTGTTGACAGATGGGAAGGAGGAGGGAGGCAAGGTGGCTCCCAATTTCTCCCCTCTCTCCGGGTTGGCCTGGTGTGGGCTGATGCCTTGGACAGCAACAGTAAACCTTATCATTCCCAGCCTGAGGGCCTCCTAAGGCCCTTGTCCCATTGATTCATTTATTTTTACACTTCTAATTATGAGTGCCTCCTATAGGCACCTCATAAACACTTTCTGATGTGACGAACTCAGGATTAAGTATTGCATTTCAGCAGAACGTGAATTAGGACCATTTCACGAGGCGTTAACCACGATGCAGTTATATTTGAGGGAGTTTTCCAGAATAAGTGACACAGGGTTAGGTCAGGTTTGCTCCCTTCTCTACACTGGCATCTCAGCTTCTACCTTATTTGTCCTGCAACCTGTTGTCCTGCCCACAAGAAACTTTGTGTCAAAGACCGAGAGCAGTATCAGTTGTACACATGGTCAGTACAACCCCCCAGGACTGCCCTGGGACGTGGGAGGAAACCCAGAACAAATGAGGAGGTCTTCATGGAAGGCAGTTAGGTAGGGGTGAGGTAAGGGAGCTGACAGGGGTGTTAGGGACCCAGAGACCAGCCTCCATGGGAGGCCTCCCAATCTCTAGGGCCAAGGAGGTGACGCGAGGAAGTACGTCACTGAGGCTCGGTGACCTGGAGCTGTGGAGGGGGCCCCCCAGACCCAGCACTGCTCATGGAGATGTGGATGCTGCTAGACACCCACCATCTTGAACTTTATCCAGGCCCTGCGATGCTGGCCACAGCGAAGGTGATTCCTCACCTTCCAGATTCATGTTCTGGAAATGGTTTCCCGCAAGGAAATGCCCTTCCCCAGGTGAACAGAGAGGACGCAAGGATGCCTCCTTTGTCCGCCTGGGACACCACCAGGTGCAGACCCTCTCTACTCCCACTGTCGGCCTCATACATGACGAGGTGAGCTGCTTGTTCCCACTGATCAACGGGAACAAAATGCTTATTAACCAAACTTCGGTTAAGTTTCTCTCCTGCTCCCAGGTGCCCCAACTTTGGCCCACGCTCAGCCCGAGCCCTCAGACAACGCCTCCGGAGAACAGGCTGACCTCAGAGTGAAACATTCTCAGGGACTACCCCGTCATGCCTTGTTTCCTCCTCTGTAGAAAAGAAAGTCCCTGTTTGCCTAACTCCAGAGATGCTGCAAGTGTGATAATCATGACATTCTCTCCCTTTCCATAGTCCTTGCCTTCAGCCCCCTCCCCCCACAGTAATTCTTCCAAATAAGATCTCTCCTTCCTAAGTCCAATTTCTTGGTTGTTATTCGATAAGACACAGCATCACACAGGAAGGAAGTGGGGAGCACACATCCTGATGGCTCTTGCTCTCCAACTTCCCACAAGTGCCTCTTGTTTCCAGAAGCTTACGGGAAGTCTGCAGGCTCAGGCCTTCAGGGTACATCAGGACAGGGCACATCGAGGAAGGTGGGGGTGGTAGTGAGGGTTGGGAGGGCCCGGGGGTGGGGGGACACTGGGGACTGTGGTATCTTTGTGTTTACTTATCTTTACTAGGGTCGTGCCTTGTCCTGGTCTGTTTGGTTTTACTGCCCTGACTTGGTTCTACCAGTTCCTGCTGTTTATTTCTGCACCCCAAGATTGTCCTGCAATGTCTTCCGCACTTTGAGTATTCCGAAACCATTGTTCAGAGTTTGATGTACATCACTCCAGACCTGTGCATATGTGTTTTGTGGATGCACATACACCCAAACATGTACATAACTTCTTAATGAAAATGGTGCCATGGAGTAGTATATCTAGTGTGGCAACTCCCTTTTTTAAACTCAGCCATATGTTTTGAATGTCATTTGGTGTGAGTGTGTTTAATGATCCTTTATTGATAAAACTTCAAATGGTTCCTAATGTTTTCACCACGCAAAACCACATCGCCAAGGATGTCCATAGTGTTTCATATATTGGTGTGAGTTTTTCAATGGGCCACATTCTCAGATGTGAAATTGTTAAAGAATGTGGACATTCAACATTTTAATAGAGATTGCAATTTTTCCTTCTAAAACACTAGCGTATTTTTGAATCCCCGAAAGCAGCATGAGGCCAAAATTATTTTCCCATATTCTTGCCAACACCAGGAATTATTAATCTTTTAACCACTGCCAATTAGAGAGTTGAAAAATGGTATCTTATTGTTATTTGAATGTAATTATTTGTGAGTTTGATTAGCTTCTCACATGATTAATGGCCACTTCTGTTTTGTCCTCTGTGAAATGATTCTACATCCCTTGCCCAATTAAAAATAGATGAGGCACCCTTTCCCCATTGGCTTATAAGGTTTCATAATCTCAAGAAAATTAGCTATTGTCAGATGCATTGTAAATATTTGTCTCAGCTTTTCCATTCACTTAAAATTTTTTAAAAAATGTTTTATTTATTTTTGAGAGAGAGAGAGAGAGAGAGAGAGAGAGAGAGAGCGAGCGTATGAGCAGGGGAGGGTCAGAGAGAGGGAGACAATTAATCCAAAGACAGGCTCCACGCCCTGAGCTAGCTGTCAGCACAGAGACTGACATAGGGCTTGAACCCACAAACCATGATATCATGACCTGAGCCAAAGTCAGATGCTTAACCGACTGAGCCACCCAGGCACTCCTCCATTAACTTTTTAAAGGTGACTTATTTTTTGAGACAGAATTAATGGCAGTTTTTAGATGTATTTTATATCCATTACATAAAAATTTTGCCTATTTAACATAATTATATCTCACTAGCCACCTAGATAGGAGGGTGGATAGATAGATGAAATATAAAAAAGATAGATGGATAGATAGAAAGGTAGATGATAGATAGATAGATAGATAGATAGATAAAAAGATTGATAGATGATAGAAAGATCAATGATAGATCAATAGGTAGATAGAGAGATATACGATGGATAGATAAAAAGATAGATGATGGACAGATATGTAGAAAGATAGATGAAAGATAGATTACTTTATAGACTTTGCATTGGGTTTAGAAGACATTTACTGTGCCAAAATTATAAAAATATTTAGACTTCTTTTCTCCCATTATCTTAATGTTTCACCTTTAAGTATTTGTTCCACTTGGATTTTACTTTGGTCTTGGAAAGGGAGGTACAGATACAGGTGTATTCATTCATTTATCACACGACTGGTGAGCTTTGCCAGCCTCGTGGATGACTACGAACGTGCTCACACTCAGCTGCCTCTTTATTGTGTGCTGCGCCCACACATCGTGCGCTCATGTCCAGATTCCGTTTTCTCTCACCACTATTTCTCTGCATCCTCACTCTCCCCTTGTAATTATTATTTTAGAAATCTGCTATTCTCTTCGTTCCTCCGAATTCTTCTCATTATTCGAAAACCTATCCTTCCAAGTAAACTTTGGAATGGTTTCATGAAATTCTTAAAAGATTGTTTTAAAACTTGGATTATAATCACATTTCATCCAAATGCTACTTGGTGGAAGATGGCTGTCTTTACAGCATTGCAACGTTCCCCTCTTTGCGTTACTTGGTAGAATTGCGTCGTGCACTTCCTAGAGTTCCTTTGACTTCCAGATACCAGACTTGAAGTCTTTACCCAAAATGTTCAGACCTGGCAGCAGAATGGAATGGAACTTGAAGATTTTGCTTCTGCCAATTTGTAATATCTCCTTGCACAGGGCAGTTCCAAGGTGATTTAGAAATGTTGACGGTCCTCCTACACAGGTCCACTCTACAGTTTGACATGGATTTATATTTTGATTTGCACAGGACTGGTCCCTAACTACACTACATGTTAAGTCAAGCAGAACTTCAGCACAGAGCCAGTCAAACTGTTTGACCATCTATACGCTCTCTGTCCTTTCTACCCACCTAGAGAGGGAGGGTCTGGGATGGTCATCTTCGAGGGACAGGGAGTTCGCTGGGCACTAGCATGTCTCGGGCACCTGACGCATGTGCTCACCCTTTCTACATAAACTGCGAAGGGAAGGGAAGGGGAATATACAGGAAAGTGGGAGAAGATGGGCATTTCCCCAGCTCCTCGAGACTCCGTTGTCCTTGAAATGTGGATGTGTAATTCCATTTGAGTGTTGTGAGTTACCAGGACGTCAGACACATGTACATTAAAATGCAAGAGTAAATTTGCATTCCAAATTCAATTACATTTTGGATTATCCACTGTCTTTAAATATTTCCACAACTTCACCCCACTTCTAGCTCTCTTCATTCCCTATTCCCTACCTATAATTCTATTTAATACACAAACAGATTAAAATATGAGCTCTTTCTGAGAGAAAAAAAAAGTTGGCTTGAAAAAGGGTGAGTGGATAATTTTTCTTTTCAAGCTGCTGCTACATTTCTATTGGATCACTCCGGCCCATCTGTGCCAACCATTTACTAGTATATCGACACTGCAAACTCCAGTGCCATTAAGAAAAGAAATTAACTTGAAAATTCATGATAAATTAGACATATTCTGTTCTGTCTTCCTTTAGTGTGTGATGATGTAACAGTTCATCTGCTCTTGCGAGGTTGTTAAATTCCAAGCCAAACGATCTTGTGATGGGGGGTTGGTGGTGGGAGAGCTCATACAAAATATGATAAATCACTTGAAGGGGTTTCCGCACTTTCCCAAAGCGCAATTTTTATTGTATGCCAATATCTTTCTTTGCCAAAATACACTGATTATGGCAGTAAATTTGGATAACTTATGTTATAATTTTTGGAGGAGAGGAAATTCACAAAAAAATACAGTTTACAAATTAGGAATGACTTGGAATCCACAATATTAAAAAAAATCAGAAAGCCTACAAATGCCATTTTTCATATCACTTGGGTGTAATTGGTTCTTGAAAGATTAGCTTCTACATATTTTATTCCCATGATCTAGTACAGGCCTCACCATCTTGCACATGAAGCAATTTAGCAATTGTCAATGAGAACAAGGTTTTAAAAATAAGGAAGGAGAAAAAGAAATAGCATTTAAATTTTGTGTACTTTGGTGTATGCATCATCTGCTCTTTGAAGGAGTTTTAAATACTATCATTTTCCCTTCAAACAACTACAGTTGGATCTTAAAACCAAAACATGTACAGTCCTAAAATTTTTCGTCGTGAAGAATTTCAAGCATTCAGAAAGATAAAGCTGTAGTGAATTCCCAGGAACACATGTGCTAGTTTCCTTGGGCCACTGTAACCAAGTAACACAAACATGCCAGCTTAGAAACAACAGAAATATGGGCGGCTGTGTGGCTCCATGGGTTAAACATCCAACTGTGGATTTTGGCTCAGGTGATGATCGCACTTGATCTTGAGATCAAGTCCCACCATCCACTCTCACCAACAGCACGGAGTCTGCCTGGATTCTCCCTCCCCACCCCTGCCCATCCCTTGCTTGAAGAAGTGCTTGCATTCTCTCTCTCTCTCTCTCTCTCTCTCTCTCTCTCTCTCTCTCTCTCTCAATAAATAAGTAAACGGTGGGGAAAAAAGAAATTTATTCTCGTACAGTCCTTACAGAAATTTATTCTCTTACCTGTGAATTTCTTCTCTTCGAGGCCAGATGTCTAAAATCAGTATCACTTTTTTGAAATCCAGGCATGGCTGAGGCACTCGAGAGAGAATTGATTCCTAGCTTCTTTCAGGTTTTAGTGCTGCTGGCATTCCTTGGCTTGTGGCCACATCACTGCAGTCTTCAAGATGAGCATCTCCAAATCTCTTTGTGCTCCGTCTCCACATTGCTCATGTTCCTGTGAGGCTCAAATGTCCTGCTGCTCTCCTTTCAGAAGGATACATGTGACGGCATTTAGGGCTGACACGAATAATTGAGGATAATGTCCCCAGGTCAAAATCCTTTATACCGTCACATTTTCAATGACCCTGCCTTTTGGGGGCAAATAAGGCAACATTCACAGGTTCCAGGGTTTGGAATGTGGATATGTATTTTGGGCAACTAACCATTTTCCAGCCTACCACAGTATATTGCCTATATTTATTTTATGCCCCACTGTTTTTGTTGTATAGATTAAGTTATTGACCATGTGACATTTGCCCTTGACCATTTCAGGCTGCATTGCAGAGAAACAAGAACATATGCCTATATAGTCACAATTCCATAACGTTACCTAACAGATGCTCATTTCTTTTATTTTAAAAATCTTCAACATTTATTCATTTTTGGTAGACAGAGTGCGAGCCTGGGAGGGGCAGAGAGAGAGGGAGACAAAGGATCTGAAGCAGGCTCTAGCCTCCGAGCTGTCAGAACAGAGCCTGACATGGGGCTTGAACCCATAAACTGAGAGATCATGACCTGAGTGGAAGTTGGATGCTTAACCAGCTGAGCCACCCAGATGCCCCAGTGCTAATTTTTTAAATAGCATCCAAAATCTAATCTATAAACAGTTTTCCTAAATTTGTCCTAAGATCTCTTTTACAGTTTTACAGTCAAGGTTTCTATACTCCATTTAGTGTGACTCTCTCCACTCCTAGTCTTCCTCCTTGACACTGTCAAGTTGAAGAAGCCTAGATAGTTTTCCTGTAGAATATCTCGTCTTCTGGATTCATGTGACTGATTCTTCATGGTGATGTTCAATTTGGCTTTCTACCCACTACATATTCTATTGATTGGAATTTAGGTTTACAAGTTGGATTTCATTCGGATTAAACATTTTCGTAAGAGATTTTACAGGTGATGTTGTCATATAAGAGATACATAATGACAGTTGTCCCAATGTTAGTGATGCTAAGGATAATCACTACTTTGGACTTAACTGTCCTTAACTTTATTTCAATCTTTACTCTGTCCTGAGTCTAATGAATGATCCATTGTTTTCAACATCATCTGATTAAAAGATAATCAACCATCTGATTTAAAAAAGAATTTTATTCATTCTTCAGATTATAAAAGGAGTTAGGAATACTTGCAAACATTCAGAAAGAGAAAAGATGTGAAGAAGACGTTAAAAGTCTTATGTAATCCCATTGTCTACACTGTTGGCACTGATTAACCTCTGTGTGCATGAGCCTGAGTGTGCACATATACATCTGTTTTACTACCTGTGGCAACTTGTTGAAATTTTTTGACTCCCAGGTAAATATAACTCAGAGTCTAGGGGCACCTGGGTGGCTCAGTCGGTTCAGTGTTTGACTTAAGCTTGGGTCATGATCTCACAGTTCGTGAGTTCGAGCCCTGCATCGGGCTCTGTGCTGACAGCTCGGAGCCTGAAGCCTGCTTCAGATTCTGTCTCCCTTTCTCTGTGCCCCTCTCCCACTCATGCTCCGTCTCTTTCTCTCTGTCTCTTTCTCTCTTAAAAAAATACACATTAAAAAATTAAATATAACTCTGAATCTTGTGGATTAGTTCTTAAACACTGTTGCAATCAAACATATAAATGATATTTTTTAAAAGTTTATTTATTTTGAGAGGGGGGAGGGGCAGAGAGAGCAAGACATGAGAGTGAGAGTGAGACTGAGAGAGAGAGAGAGAGAGAGAGAGAGAATCCCAAGGGTCCACACTGCCAGCGTGGAGCCTGACATGGGGCTCAAACTCACCAATGGTGAGATCATGACCTGAGCCAAAATCAAGAGTCAGACACTTATCCGACTGAGCCACGCAGCAGCCCCTTAATAACACTTGATATTAAAAGAAGATTTTGTCAGATGATGCATATGGAAATTCATTAAAGTTCAAATTCACTCAGTTTTTTCCTCTGGACTCAAGAATCTCTTTGGATTTGTTACTCCCTCACTTTGAAGACAATGCTGGTTTGAAGGAAGACATGGTCCCATTAATGCGAACTAATGAAAACAACTCAGGAATAGTCACTTCTAATGCTTGAGAAAGAATGGGGACAAGACAGAGCAGACGATTCACAAAGGTGACATGTGAGATTGAGTTTAAAGCGAAAGAAGCAGTTTGCCAAAGTGTAAATGGAGAACAGATAAAAAATCGTTCAGCCAGAAAAAAATATATACAGAGACAGAAGTTTTTTATTTGTTTCTTCTTCTTAAATGTTTTTATTATGGCAAATTCTAAAGAAAGGCTAGCAGAGTGTGAAAACCCGAGTGCAGCCATCTCCCGGTCCCAGGAATCATCGCCTCTTCAACAGTCTCTCGAACAACGAACTCTCATAATTATTAGAATCCAATCTCAGGTAGTAGATCACATCAACATTAAATATTCAAAATGTTTCTCTAAAAGATAAGCACCCCAAAACACAAAACCAAAACCAAAATCCTGTGACTCAGTTAATGTAAAGAGTTCCTAATGTCACTCGATATGTGAGGCTTCCTTGCACCTTTCTTATATATATGTCAATTTTAAGTTTTTAAAGTTAATATCAGGATCCAAATCAAGTCTGTGCATTGTAATTAGTGGATATGCCTCCAGTTTTGTTCTTTTTGAACTGGGGAATCACTTTGCAGGCAGTGAAATGCACAGATCTTCAGATTTGATGAAACTATTCACCCTCCTCAGCAACACCCAGTCACGATATAGAAATTTTCTTCCCCCTAGAAATTTCCCCACCAGTCCCTCTCCTTCAAGGCAACCTCAAATACATGGGTTTTTTTTTTCCACCCAAAAGAGTAAGACTAAAAAAACTTCATAACGATATAAAACAAAAGGACCTCAACTCTTGCTTCACACAGACTTTCTAGGCTTAGTGTTCACATGATGTATTTTTTCCTGTCATTTTACTTTTAACTTATGTCATTATATCAAGGTGTGCCTCTTGTAGGCAGCCTGTTGTGGATTCTTGCTCACCCCACCTCTCCTCCAGTCTGGGAATTTCTGACTCAGTTGGACAGTTTAGTTCATTTACATTTAATGTAATTATTTATATAATTCAGTTTATGTCTATATTGTGATTGACTTTCTAATTTTCCTATCTGGTTTTGGCCTCTCTTGTTTTTCTTCCTTTCTTTGTATGAGTTAAATACTTTTAGCATGCTTTAATTCCTCTCTTGACTTTTAGTCTCTCTTTACATTATTTTAAAATAACATTTAATAATGTAATGTTCTGGGAATTAAAATATTCACCCTTAATTTAGAGTTAATATTGTCACGTTTTACCAAAAAATGTAAAATTCTTACAAATACAGAATTTAATTTACTTCTTAGTCCTTTGACCTCTTGTTGGCATATATTTACATTCAAATACATTTAAAAAATCCCCTCAATATGGTTAATATTTTTGCTCTTAACGCTCTTTTGTCATTAGAAGAATAGAAGAGGAAAAAGTGGTCTTTTATATTGACCCAAATATTTGGCATTTTTGGTGCTCTTCAGTCTTTGTGAATACCCAAGTCTTCTCTCTGGCTGGAGAAATTACTTGAGGAGTTATGGTGTGCTGGTGAGAAAATTTTCAGATTGTTAATCTAAAAATGTGTTGATTTTATCTTCATTTTAAAAGATATTTTTGCAGGGTATAAAATTCTGAGTTGATAATTTCCCCCACAATTCTTTAAAGATGTTATTTCATTGTCCATGGCATCCCTTGTTTCTTTTTTCTTCTAAATAAGAAGTCAGCTGCCATTTCTATCACTGTGTTTATGTGAGGTATGTGTCTTTTTTCTCTGAGTGCTTTCAGTGTTTTTTTTTTTTTGTCTTTGGTATTTATTAGTTTAACTGTAATATGATTAGGTGTGTGTTTCAGGCTCAGCAGTGTTCTCCCCAAGTTCCTGGATTGAAGCCCTGACCTCTAGTACCTCAGAAGGTGACTATATTTGGAGCTAGGGCACTTAAAAAGGTCATTTAAGTTAAAATAAGGCCATCAGGATGAGCTCTAATCCAATTTGACTGGTGTCCATATCTGAAGAGGAAATTTGGACTCACAGAGAGATACCAGGCAAGCACAGGCACAGAGAGAAGACCGTCCAAGGACACAGTGAGAAGGCGGCCATCTACAGGCCAAAGGATGGACTTTGGAAGCAACAACACCTGCGGACACCTTGACCATGGACTTCTGGCCTCCAAAACAGTGAGGAAATAAATGTCTGTTGCTTAAGCTCCACAGTAGTGACATCTCATTACGGCAGCCTTAGCAAACTAATACAGTGTTGATTTCTTTGGGTTTGCTCTGCTTGGAGTTTGCTGATCTGTAAATTCTTGGATCTATAAGTTGATGTTTTCCACTAACTTTGGGAAATTTTGCCATTAATTCTCTGGACATTTTTCCTTTCCCATTCTGTCTTCCCTCCCTGTTTCGGATTCAGTTATGTGTGTGTTACTCTGCCTGATATTATGAAATATGTCAGGGAGGCCCTGTTTACTTGTTCTAGCCCATTTTCTCTCTTTTTCCAGTTAGATAATTTGCATTCATCTATCTTTGAGTTTACAAGCCTTTTCTTCTGTCGTCTGGCTCCTGCCTATTGCTTAACCAGTCTTCTGAGCCTAGGTTAGTTTATGATGGCTGTTTTTGTGGCCATACTATATGCCATTTCACCAAAATATTGCATACATTTTTCCGTACAGTAAAAAACTCCTACTTTTATATAGTGCTTTATTTTAAAGGAACTCTACCAGCATCAAAAAAAAAAAAACAAACCCAATGATTACAAGTTGAACTCTGGATTTGTTGCTTGCCTTTGTCACACAGCATAGGTGAGAAGATGTAATTTTTATTTACAGTCAAGAAATAAACAATTATAATGAATCAAATCAATAAGATCTTAACAATAACCGTGGAAAAATATCTTAAACCATCCCAAAGACACTGCCTAACCAGCTAGACTAGGAATTTGTCTACTCATAAAAATTGTTGGAGAGATGAATGATCTGTTTGCATTTTCTGTATTTAATGAATACACACATAATGTTGTTAAAATATTATGTAGCATCATAAAACATTTCATTTGACCTTTAAAGCACATGTAAGTTGAAGAGCTGTTTGGAATGCAGCAAAATCGTGCCAAGAAGAAATGCTTATAAAACTTTTACAAGAGTCAGGCACACAAATGTGCTTTGGTTTCTTTTATATGCTCTGTCATCGCAGTAGGGATTAAAGGTGCGTGATTTAACAGTTCCACCCAATCCATGGAGCTAATACAACACTAAACACCATATATTTTTTCCCATCTGTTTCTCCTTCCATTGTCTTTTCTCTCTTATACTTAAATGTGAACTACACATCAGACTGAAAGAATATATTCATCGACGTCTTCAAGGTATTTTGACAATGAATGTAAACATACTCAAAATAAGCTTAACTACTGACATGAACTGTTTTTCTCTTGGCTGTGGTCATGTTCGGGAATGGTGTCTGAGCAGAGGTAAGCTTCAAGTATCTAGCAGTTTGATCATGGGTTTCAGAGGTTTGTCGTCTTGTGGGAACAGGTGCTGTGTGAGAGAGACGTGCCCTTCCGCATACCAGATAGGGCCACGAGGAGGCCAGGAGCATCAGACGGTTTTTCCCTGTGCTTTTACAAAAGTAGATGTTCTGTGGCACTTATAAACTCTCTTCTTACAATGCAGTGGTTCTAGAAAGAAGCCTATTAATCATTTACATTTAAAATAGCTACTCTTGGAAAGGCTGCTTTCCTCCAAAATACCTTACTGAGAGCAATTGCCCTGAGCACCAAGGCAATTGGTTGAAAGAAGGGTCTCGCCATAGTTGAGTTACCAGGAGGCCCTTAGAAGAGAGACAGATTTGTGAAGTATAATGTGTCAGCCTCTATATAGTCAGATGGAAATATAAAGATTTTGAGTATTTGGAGAAGAAACAAAGATCTTACATAATAAGTTTTTGGCCAAGGATCCTACTCTTTTAAAAAAGTCACATTTTATGTCACTTTTGTTTGACACAGACCAAACATCTGAATAATTGAATGAGTGTTGGAGTTTCCATTGAAGTGTTTGGCTGTTTGGAGTTTCCTTTTGTTCAGAAAGCACTGTGGAACAAGCACTATGGAAAGAAAGCAAATAAACAAAATATTTGATTCCTACTCTGCAGGAGCTTCTGTTACGCAGAAAGACTGAGCTTGAGAGATTCGCAGGAAGATTTAACAAGTCGAACAATTTTTGGTTTAGCTTCTTTTATGCGGAGGCACTGTTTTTCACTCTGGGGAACACTGGCAAAGAAAACATACCAAAATCCCTCCCTCTGTGGAACTCACACTGTAGTGGGTGAAGACAGACTATAAATGTAATAAATAAGTAAAGCACATAGTGTATTTTGTGATGATTATTTTTATATAATATGCTATGTCTAACTAGTATGTTAGAGATTATCTAGCAGGTTAGGAGTTGTTAAGTGCTGTAAGAGAAAGAGCAACGGTGACAAGAATGTGTGGTGCATGGGTTGTCTTATTAAATAGGAGAGATGGGTGGTGCCCCACTGGGAAAGTGACGTTTAAGCTAAGACTTGTAGGATGTAGAAGAACTGTTCATGCAGATTTGGGGGATGGGGCAGGGATAATTCTAGGCAAAGCAAACATGTAATTAGAAGTCTTTGAGGTAGAAGTGAGATTGGCGATTTTAGGAATAACGAGTTGGCTGATGGAATAGAGTGAGTGAGGGGGGAAGACTTACAGAGATGTGACTGGGGGCTTGATAGGGGAACACCTTGAGGTCCTGAGAGAAGATTTGGAGTTCACTGGATGAAACCACTGGGGAACCACTCAATGGTTTTAAGAACAGGGGTCCCGTGACCTGACATGTTTTAACGGGTTCTTCTGGCTGCTGCATGGAGAACAGATTGTTAGGAGACAATGGCTGGAAACAAGGAGACGTGGTGTTGGGCAGCCAATGCAATAATCTTGATTAGAGGTTCTGGTACCCAAGGACTGTAGCAGTGAAGGTATAGAGAAGTGGTCACATTTAGATATATTTTGAAGTTGAAGTCAATAGAATTCCATTCTGTTTCTTCTTTTTCTGTCTTTTGTTTTCTTTTTTTTCCTATCTTTTCTTTTTTCTTTCATTTTGTTTTTTTCCTTTTGTTCCCTTTCTCTTTCTTTGTTTTTTTTTTTCTTTCTTTCTTTCAAGAGAGGGAGGGGGCAGATGGAGAGAGAAAATCTTGAACAGGTTCTTTACTCAGCATGGAGCTTGATGCAGGGCTGGATTTCATGACCATGAGATCATGACCTGAGCCAAAATCAAGTATTGGACTTTTAACCAACTGAGCCACCCAGGTGTCTCTAGAGTTTCATTTTGGATGGGGTACAAGGTATGAGAAGAGTTGTGTATGTAGTCAAGGATGATTCCGATGTAACAGGAGGGATGGAGTCACCATGAACTGAGAGGGGAGGGACAGGAGAAGTGAGGAGGTTTGCAGGCCAAGGTCAATATCAAATTAGTTTTTGTTTTTAATCATACATACGAGAAATCATTTGGAAACCATCTCATGAGAACTAAAATTAAGGAAAATCTTGCCCTGTTTGGACAAGCAAATGCATCTTTGTTGAGGGTATTATACCATAATGGGCTTTCTTTTGATGTGTCATTGTGGTACAGGATCTTTTTAATGTGGTATTCTCTGATTGAAACCTAAGAGTGACACTGAGGTCTGTGTGGTAGGTTAAAGGAATGTTTATGCTTCTCGGATTTATTTATCCCAAGAAAGTACTAAAACATATTGAATTGGAAGTTATTCATTTAGTCCTAATAATTCAGAAACTGAAGATTTAAGTTTCAGTATTTCAACACCATAAATTTATGATCCCTATGAGGTCATAGAAATCTTTTGAGTTCTATTGTAGCTGATAGATTTCTTCCAAAGTCTACACAAACGTCTGTTCCCAACACCTCAGAGCCCTGATTTTCTACCCAGTTTTTGTAACCGCCCTTTTTCTTCTTGTCCTCTGTCATCTTCCGTCACCTCCTACTCCATAACTTGGAATCTTCCATCCCTACTGCTGGGAAGACTAGATATGCAAGTTTGGTTTGTAAGCCATTTCCAATGCTTTGAGAAAGGTAGGTTAAGTTGAACAGGAAGCATTGTATCTAATATATAAAGTAAATAGGTCATTTGGGGTTTACATATGCTTATTATTACTATTTTTTATGATTAAACTCTACTTCAAAATCAGGGAAACAAATGCCTAAACCATACAATTATATATCTCTAGTTGCAAAAATTCTGTTTTCCAAAGGCTACTTAGGACATAGCTGGATGGAGCAAAGGAGCTCAGCCATGAGAGAAAGAAAGGGGGGGTGTCTATTAGTTTGCTAGGTCTACATAAAAAATACCACAGACTGGGTGGCCTTAACAACAAGAAATTCATTTCTCATAGTTCTTGAGGCTAGAAGCCTGAGGTTACGTTGTTGGCAGGGTCGATTTCTTCAGAGACTTCTGTCCTTGGCTTCTAGATGGCCGTCTTCTCCCTGTGTTATCACATGGACTTCCTTGCGTGTGTTTCCATGTCCTAATCTTTTCTTGTAAGGACACCAGTCGTATTGGATTATGGCCCACCATATGACTTCATTTTACCTTAATTATATCTTTGAAGGCCCTGTCTCTTAGGAGAGTCACATGCTGAGATCCTAAGTGTTAGGACTTCAACACAGGAATTTGGGGGAGGAAATGGTGGACAAAATTAAGTTCATAACAGGAGGAGGGATGAGTGTAAAACATTTTGTCTTTAGGGAAGAAGAGCCCTTTGAAATGAAAGCCCAAGGCTCCACGGAGAAGCACAAGGTACTAGGATTGTCAGGACACGTGCCCTACCCTTCTCAAGCCTTCTAACAGATTTGGAGAACCAGCAAATCAGGTCAATTCAGGACACTCTTGAGGGACTTTTGCTGATTGGAGATCAGAAAACATGAAAAAAAAATGAAACTAAGTGATTGATTATCCTTTGTTAGTGACAATAATAAACATTCATAATCAGTAAAAATTTGCTTTCTGTTGGCATTATATATGTAAAAATTCCTTCAAAATTATCCATGTACACTTTTTTTTTTTTTACTTTCCCCATCATTCACGTAATTCGAGATTTTTAAAGTATGATACAATTTTAAAGAAAAATACTTTTTTAAAACAATAAATGGTAAGCACATCTCTTTCATGTCAGGGTTTAATAAAAGACTGTTGAATTCTTCTATCTGCTTCTCCCTTATTGCTTGGAGTCTATTGTTTTGGTTGACGTATATAAAGAAAATCCAGCCTCACATGGACGTGTTGTGGGAACAGGTAATTACTGTTTGTTTGCTTTGATAATATACCAAAACTCAACAAGTGCTCATTACTTACAGATGAGTTACAATGTTCAACACAAGATTATATAAATGAACTTGCCGAGAAGTCGTGCTGACATCTACTGCTCTATCTTGCATTTTGAATGGATGTTTTACGAATTTTTATGATAAAAAGCATCTTCCATGAACAGCTGTTGATGAGTTGAGTGCCTTTCTTGAGACAGCCATTGGAGATGGTCTCAGGGCTCCTATTCTGTGAACAGCAGTGCTGTGCTCTCAGCGCTCCTGTCCTATGTGCTGGAACATAGATTAGATTACTGAAGCGTTGAAACACACTTAAGAGTTTTATGCTCTTATGACTTTGCAGATGAGAAATCTAAGGTGTAGAATCACTAGTCCAAGTCTGTGCAGCAGGTGCAGCTGGAATGGGACCCAGCCTACCTGGCTCTAGCGTATGTGGCTTCGGTTACTAACTTGGCCTCATCTGTCTATCCCTAATCCTCCACTACCTCATATCTAGCTAGGTTTACTTAGGATGATACATTCTCCTTCTCAAATGTTATTTGGAATGACCGCTTTTCCCCAAGAAATCAAAGATGTCATCACAGGTAACTTTAAAAAAATATTTATTTATTTTGAGAGAGAGAAAGAGAGAGAGAGAGAGAGAGAGAGAGAGAGAGAGAGAGAGAGAGAGAATGAGAATATGAGAGAGCAGGGGGTGGCACAGAGAGAAAGAGAGAGTATCCCAAGCAGGCTCTGAGCTGTCAGCCCAGAGCCTCAGGTACCTTTTAAATTATACTCAGGTTTTCTAACCTCCATTACTAAATGCTTCTCTTTTTAAACAGTTAACCATATTCTTTGTATTAATATATTTAGAGAGAACATGTGTTGCACCATTTGCTTTGTGGTTAAACTCGTTTTTGAATGTATTTATAAACAGATTCACACAAAGCCATGAAGAAAGCTAGAAATCGATGCCATATGACAATTTAGAATTGCTTAGTTCACATGGAATGAAAGCTTTCCCCCAGGATGTGACAGGAGAGTATGGACGAGCGGGATGCTGGTGGACAGGACCTCTGTGCAGCATCCATTCAGCAGGGACTCAGGCAGTCCCTTAGCGGTCAAGGTGACACCTCCTTCCCCCAGGCCACACAGTCTCTTAACTACACATTTTGTCTTTTTTTTTTTTTTATGCTTATTTATTTTTGAGAGACAGATCACGAGCAGGAGAGGGTCAGAGAAAGAGAGAAAGAGGGAGACACAGAATCTCAATCAGGCTCCAGGGTCTGAACTGTTAGCACGGAGCCCAATGCGGGGATCGAACTCACAGACTGTGAGATCATGACCTCAGCTGAAGTCTGAGGGTTAGCCAACCCAGCGACTGGGGCGTACCCAGTCTTTTTTGTGTCTTTTGTGTCTTTGTGTCTTTTTTGTGTCTTTTTAAGGCTTCAAGTGTCTTTTCCCTTGGCAGTGGACAGTTCCTGAAATCCAGAGCTCCAGCCCAGCCCAGGAGCTTGAGTCACACACCCAGGAGGAAGGCCGGCTGCCTCAGTTTACCTGCCTCCGCAGAACAGAAGATCCAGCGGGGCTCCCAGACCTGAGTACCTGCAGCAGTTCCTATTAAAGAGACCGAGGGTGGGGCGCCTGGGTGGCTCAGTCAGTTAAGCGACCGACTTTGGTTAGGACATGATCTCATAGTCTGTAGGTTCGAGCCCTGCATCGGGTTATGTGCTGACAGCTCGGAGCCTGGAGCCTGCTTCGGATTCTGTGTCTGCCTCTCTCTCTGCCCCTCCTCTGCTCCTGTTTTCTCTCTCTCTCTCTCTCTCTCTCTCTCTAATGTTTATTTATTCTTGAGAGAGAGAGAGAGAGAGAGAGAGAGAGAGAGAGAGAGATCCCGAGGGTGTAGCGCCAGTGGTTCTCATGTCAGTAACACTGGTTTCCGCAGGGACATGAAACCCTGTAGCCGTTCCCGGGAGGCAGGTGCGCATGCGCCTAGCCGCTGCCCGCGGGTGACTACCGCTCGCCCCGCCCAGGAGGGTCCTAACTTGTGACCCCACGTAGTTCCTTACGGGTCCCCTCCCTACCTTCCAGGGTACCACTAAAACTAAAGTAAAATCAAGAAACTAGGAAAAGGACATCGGATCCAAAAGAGCTCATCGACCTTAACGTTCCAAAGAAGCAATGCCCTCGGCCTGAAACAATGACAGATGTGACCTTCGTGGGACCAGGAACCCTCCCAGTCTTTCCCTCTCTCCCCAGGACACAACTTCGTTTTCCAAGAAGGCTCCGAGGAGAAGGCTTCGGCCGCATCCATGCCGCAGGGCCGGCAGGGCCTCCCCAACGGGCTGCGAGGTCGCGGTGAGTCACACGACAGGTGCCGCCCACGGAGGCTCTGGCCGCACCGTTCGCGACCTCAGCCTGTGTGTCAGCTGCGGGGCTGGCCAAGGGCGCCGGTGTTGGAGGCAGATGCTCTTCTCTCTGTGAGACGGCCCTTCTCTGAGCCCAGAAGGTGGCGTGTGGTCGTGACCCTGAATTACAGCAGCCATGGCGGGAGGGGCGGGTTATAGATGGTGCTCCTGAGAAGTGCAGCCCTCACGCAAACCGGCTCTGACACAGCCTTCCAATCAAGATTCCACTTCCGTGCCCTGGTGGATTACGTAAAAACAAAACAAACAAACAAACAAAAAAAGAGTGCTGAGGTTCCATTGAGGACCGGGTCACAGCCTCATAAATAAGCCTGGGCATCGAAGGTGCCCGAAGATCTACGCTCCTCACACGGAAGGCTTGTAAATCAAGGGTAAAGTGTCTCCGCATGGGCTGGGTTTCTTTCTGTGGATAAGAGCTTACTTTGCTTCTCTTGTTAAACTCAGGTGTTTCTTGCCTCATCAGGATCTGTGATAATAGACTAGGTTTCGGACGAAGGTAGGGCGGGGGGACGGGACTTGATTAATAATATTAAAGTATGAATCTATAAATATGTGAAAGAACTTCGCATTTTATTTTAGCCCTTCATGGGACAGTCTAGGCAAAGTTGCCTGCCAGTCCTCTCCGCTTCCGCTTCCTCTCTTAATGTTTTGGCTATTTCTGTGAATCCCTTGAATTTGACTGGGAGCCCTTAAAGTATTTTCTATTTTTTATTTCCACTGAGGTTCAGCTTCAAGTTAACATATTGTTTTTAAAGTTTGTGTATGTATTTTCAGAGAGAGAGAGAGAGAGCGAGCAGGGAAGGGGCAGAGAGAGGGAGAGAGGGGGAGAGAGAGAGAGAGAGAGAGAGAGAGAGAGAGAGAGAGAGAGAGAGAGAGAGAGAGAGAGAGAATCCCAAACAGGCTCTCAGATATCTGGGGGGCTCGAACTCACCAACTCTGAGATCCTGACTGGAGCCAACAGAATCAGATACTTAAACAACTGAGCCACGCAGGTGCCCCTGGCTTTAAATTAATCTTATAGGTGAAAACTTATGATTACTTCTTTGTGATTTTTCTTTTCACAATTGCTTTTTGCTCTCTGGAATCATATCTACTGGCCTTTATAATAAGCAAAGAGGAGATATATTATTTTTAAAAAATTCCAAAGGCATAATATTACCTGAACTCTCCTTCCTGCTCCCAAGAGACCTTCAATATTATACCTATTCCCAGCAATATATGCGTCATCTTATGAAACACGGACGTACAATGTACGTGCAACCATATTTTGTGGTTTTTTTTCCTAAATGAAAGGACAAATCACTACATGTTTTAACTTGGGTTATTTTTAAAAAGTTAACAAAATTTAAGAAAATAATTAACAAGTTAAGAAGAAATATCCACTGTTAAATAACAAAAAAGTTAAGAAAATATGATAAAACTATTGATATTTTAGAAAAAGTCATTTTTATATTATTGTATATTTGCACAGGTTTAGAATAAAATCATATGGAAAAGAAAAAAGAAGTTAGTAATACATGGTAAAAATCAATGTACTTAGTAATTTTTATTTCTCTCGGCTTTTTATATTAAGAAAATAAAATATGGCTCATACATTTATTTGCTCTCTCTGTATGCATTATGCTTGATATAAAACAAATCTGGAAAATAAATGAGGAATATTTAAAATGAAACCTTAAATATATCAGGGAACATCATTTATGAGGTTAGTATTTCTTCGTTATCAATTTTCTCTGAGCATTTATTACAGAATATCTTTTGTTTTAAATTGCTCAAGACAAAGCAGCTTAGAGACATTTTCAATGAGGAGGCAGCTTCAATTAACCTTCGTTGCTGAGATATTTAATGTGCACGAGTTACAATATAACAGGGTAATTACCTAATACCTTTTGTGAAGGAATTCTAATAAAGAAAGAAATTGATTCGTACATAATGATATTCAAGGTCTTCATTTCTCGCCAAATTTTTATTATTAAAATGGTTGTAAACTCTTATTTTGAGACCAAAGGAAAAAATTCCTATCTTACATATAATGTTGAAGAAACTTCATAATTGTAATTTATTTTAAAGCAGATCAATAGCTAAGTTACTGTAAAATGATGCACTCTAAAAAGTCATTATGTGCAATGTGGTACCGAACTCCACTTTATTTAGAGAAATTAGACATAAGGGCCTAACGCTTATTCCTATAAATCTAATTCCAAATATTACTTAATCAATAGGAAGATATTTTCTGGACCTTTCCATTTCATAAATATGCATTTTAATCTGCTGTTTAAAACGATAATCTATGAGTTGCTTTTAGTTTAATGGGAAATACGTATTTCTTTCTGAAAGCAACTGACGAGAAAATAGAGTGAACGCTTTTTAAATTACTTCAGAGTTTGAAAACCTCAGAAGTTGTTTTGAACTTCTGAAAAACGTAACTTATCTACCAGAGTTAAAACTACCCTTGTGTTTTCTCTTCTTTTCTTCTTAAACTCGGCCAAGAGCCAATTAACATCGAGAGGGTTGGCTGTGTTTGCAACCTGGGCTCTTGCCTTCGCGGAGCTGATGTGGAATGAACACTCCTTCATAATTCAGGGCAGAGGAAGGAAAGAGGTTTGCACATCTTTGCTCTCTCTGCTTGGATATGTTTCTACCTCCACTGCCACACGCGTCAAGAAAGGTGTGAAGAGAAAGGATATTGTTTCTACCAGATACTTCAGAGCGAGCGGGCAAAGCTGAAAATAGCATCTGGAAAAAAACTGTGACAGATTTGCCTTAATGAAAGATATTTAAAGATAAAGTGTCCTCATCAGATTTTTATTCTACACCTATTAATTAAAGCAGAAGAACTTTTCTTTGTGTTTATTTGATGCTAACATAGTGTAGTGTGCAGACACATGCGTAGGAATCTAAAAATGTAATAATCTACATTAATCATTGTAATAATGATCAGATATTGTTTTTCAATGAACCTCGTTTTCAAAGGGCTATCACCTACCATCTATAGTTAATACATTTGGGGCCGAGTATTCAAATGACTGAAAAACTCAGATTTTTTCTCCGTCCAGCTTTCATTTGGCAGTTTGGCATTGTGTGAATAGAGACTCCACGGGAGACTCTGAAACTGATGCTTGCAGTAAAATTGTGTCTGGTTAAGGCTCCTCTGCACTGTCTCTTCAAATCTGCACGACGGTTAAGAATGTCCATGAACTGGAAGCAAAATGCCCAGGTGCAGTAACTTGTGTGACGTGATGACCGGTAGTGGGCCGGCTGGACGGAGGTGGTCGGCTGGAGGCAGTCCGAGGAGCCCTCCGCAAAGGGATTGGAATGGACTCCTCTTCACGATCCCACTGGGAACCCACATTCACCACACACCACCACACCCTCTGCTGTGGGGTCTGAACTTGCTTATGTTCATAGCAGTATGGGCAGTGCTGAGTCTCTCTTTCTCTCTGTCTCTGTCTCTCTTACTCTCTCTCCCCCCTCTTTCTTACATATTAATGTTCTGTTTTTCTTCTTCCCTCTTTGGGCACTTTTTTCAGTTGCCTTTGTGAATTCCTCTTCCAGGCTATATCTCTTGAGTGCTGGGGGTCACTGCTATTTTTTAGAGCTTTCTTCCATTCTCGAGCTCCCCCCTACCCCACCTACCCCCACCTTGTGACAGTTTATTTGCTTCATGAGTATGCATATGCAACAACTTTGAACTCTAACCTTTTAGTCCAGACTTCTTTTCTGAGCCCTCGGCTCTCATGGTCAAGGGTTAACTGAACATCTTCATTTGGATGCATACTTAAACGCAGCATTCTTGATGCTGCCTCCCCGCCCACCCTCCCTCATTATTGGTCACCACTTCATGTTGGTTCTCTCTCCTAAACAATTCTTGAATCAGTCCGTGGCTTTTGGTTCCCCTAGACCAGCTGTCAGTAAACAAAGACCTGCAGATCGGTTCTGGCCCACTGCCTGTTTTTGTGAATAAAGTTTTATTGGAACACAGCCATGTCCATTTGTTATATATTGTCTATAGCTGTTTTTATTCTATAACTGCCAAGTTGAGTTTTGGTGATGGAGAACATATGGTCCACAGAGCTTAAAATATTTACTATGTGGCCCTTCATAGAAATGCTAGCTGACCCCTGCCATAGAGAATATGCACATACAGGTCACCATGGCAACTCATCCTAATTATCTCAACTTACTCTTAAAGGACTCCTTGCTTGTTACCCCAAATCCAATTCTCCACGAAACAATGAGAGTCATTATATATAATATAGTCTCGTCATGCCACTTCTCATTAGCTCCTCAATGATCCCCCCTCCCCATTGCCTCTGGAAAGCAATCCAACTCCTTGACATGGTCAACAGAAACTTTCGTTAGCTGGACTGGTACCTCTCCTGAGCACTTGTGACTCCCACTGTTCCAGATGCATCAGGACCATGTTCAGGTCTTCCTGTGTGTCATGTGACCTCTTACTCTGGACTTCTGCACATGTTATTCTTTACGTCTGACCGTAGCCTCTAGATCAGATGGCACAGCTTAGGGAAACCTCCCATGACCACTGGAGTGGCTTTCCCCTTTTGTGTTTGGACAGTGCCATGTGTTTTTTCACGTAGGCTCCTTCACTCTGAATGGAAAATGCCTGCTTGCTACTTGTGATGGTTAATTTTATGTGTCCGCTTTGCCAGGCCACCATACTCAGGTATCTGGTCAAATGCTAGTCTTGATAATTGCTGTGAAAGTACATCTCCGATGAGATTAACATTAAATCAACAGACTTTGAGTACAGCACATTGTGCTCCATAATGTAGGTGGCCCTCATTCGATCTGTGATCCATTGAACACCAAAGGCCTTTAAGAAAAAACACTGAGGTCTCCTGAGGAAGAAGGAATTCTTTGCCTACGGATTGTCTTCAGACTCATAGTGCAATGTCACCTCTTCCCTGGGTCTCCAGCCTGTTGGTCTTCCCTGAGGTGTTGGACCCGCCAGCCTCCACAATCGAATGAGTCAATTCCTTAAAATCAATCTCCGTGTATGTGTGTGTTTATGTGTTTGTCTGTCTGTGTCTCCATCCATCCATCTGTCCATCTTCACCACATGAGTTCTGCTCATCTGGGGAACCCTGACTAACCCCCACTCCGTGTATGCCTGTAGGAGACATGGAACATGGGTGCCTTGCTCAGCATTATTGTACCAGAGGCTCATGTGGTGGCTGGAATATAGGAAACATATTTTATTAAAAATTTTTAGATGCTTTATTCATTTTTGAGAGAGACAGAGTGAGAGAATGAGTGAGAGAACAAGCAGGGGAGGGGCAGAGAGAGAAGGAGACACAGAATCCAAAGCAGGCTCCAGGCTCTGAGCCATCAGCACAGAGCCTGATACAGGGCTCGAACCTGTGAACCACGAGATCATGACCTGAGCTGAAGTCAGACGCTTAGCCAACTGAGGCACCCAGGTGCCCCAGAAACATATTTTAAATAAGAATAAAGAATGGGCATATTCTCTCACCTAGAAATGTCGTAAAACAAGTGACATATGCGAGAGGAAAAAATGGATGCAGTGGGCGAAAAGTTGGTCTGCGTGACATCTCAGAGCCGCTCAAGACAGTTCTCCGCTGAGGCAAACGGAAGTCTCCGAATGGTCTACAGGCTCCCGGTGGGAAAAGAGTGCCACCCATGCCATTTTTCTGGGACATAGTTTACGTGCTGGTGCCATAGCAATGAGAAAGCATGAATGAAGACCTTCCCATACCTCAAACTACCAGAAATGAGTGGAACGGACTCACAAGATGGGTGCACTCCTCACCCCACACCCATCCCTGATGCGGGTTCTGTTGATGCAAATCGCTGTTACAGAAAACTAGTAATCTAACGCCCTGGTGGGAACGTTCGCTTTGCAGGTTTGCTTTTCTCAGGAACCCTGGCAGGGGACGGGTCAGCAGGGCCAATGTCCACGGAACTGCTCACCCGCAGGGCTTCATGGGAGAGGGGCTAACACACACGTCGAATTAGCCTCCCACATCATGATGGGAATTACAGCGATCATGTGGCCTTTAAGAAACATGCATTCAATTTGTAAACATTTTCCTCTTCTTTATTTCTCAGCGTCCTTTCACATCTGATCTGGGGAGGCACCCTTAACTGGCATTTTCCACTCAAGGATCTAGCGGTGCGCTTCCCCATCGGAACCATGTTTTCTAAGGGCATCACACCCTAGATATTATTCTTTCAGATTCTATGCTAATCTGATTCAGTCACTTTGTTTAATAAACACTGATACATAGTATTTATTGTGTAGAAGGCATTGGTCCAAGTGCTTTACTAATAATTCAATCATAATAACACCAAGAGATAAGCACTACTTTTATCTACATGTTGCAAAACAGGAAACCGAGGCACATGCAAGTCAGGTAAGTTGTCTGGGTTCCTGGAACAGTAAGTGGGAGGGGCAGTACTTGTGCCATGGTGGGGACCCAGGGTCACATCTAAGTGCTTTTCTCCATCTTGCTGTCTGCCTCTCGTTGAGCCAGGTTACGTCACATTGTGCTCCCAGGCTGTCCCCAACCTGGGCTTCATAAATCCCTGCTCCGTTTCCAGGATCCTGAAGCCAAGTCACGTCATTTCTAGCCTGTCCATTTAGACCTCTTGTTGGTTCTCGTATGGGCTCACTGGTGGTCCCCCTCGCTAGCTGGCCACACTCCTAGACACGGAGGATGGTCACACCAAAAGAACGCAGGATGTCAACAAAAAAAGTTCATTTGAAGAAAGAGAGTGGAAATAAAACAGAACTCGTTTTTCGCATCTTGAGTCAAATCGTTGAATGAAATGGGATTCGTTGAGAAGGGTAGCCACTTGATAAAAGGGATGGGGTCAGCCACTTGCAGGGTCAAGGGAGAGAGATACCAGCTGGGTGTCTCAGTTAATACAGTTTTTTGTTTATTGGGTTTTTTTTGGTAATAAAGATGGAAAAGACGTATCAGTGGCCTCCTGGCCAGTCTGCGGAAAACCAAAACATGATTCATGGCCGTTGCTCTGACCACTGGCTGTGGTTGTGGTGTTCCGGTGACCACTGGTGTCTCGCCGGGCTCATTCCCGCAGCCGCCGACCACAGCCCCTGCCCCTCGAGCCACTAGCGAGCCCTCCTCTGACTCTGGGGTCCTCTCCATCTCCCCGCCTCCTGTGTGCTGTTTCCTCACGACTCCCACCCTCCCAGGCTTGCAACCAAATGCTAAATTAGTGGAATGGAACCCCGAGTCATTTATTCTTTCTACTTCTCTCAAGAGTCTATATTTTATCAAGGGAGCATATATTGCAAGGTATTATACTTGAAACAAAAAACTATTGGAACATTGTTCATTATAATATATGGTCCTTTTTCTTTTTCTTTCTTTCTTTCTTTCTTTCTTTTTTTTTTTTTTTTGGTATCAGTCTCTCTCTACACCATAGTCCCCAAATGCTTTAAAAACTAATTATGGATTATATATTTTGTTTTTAAAAAAAATTTTAAGGTTTATTTATTTTGAGAGAGAGAGAGAGAGAGACAGCATGAGCATGGGAGGGGCAGAGAGAGAGAGGGAGACACAGAATCTGAAGCTGGCTCCAAGCTCTAAGCTATCAGCACAGAGCCTGATGCAGGGCTAGAACCCATGAGTGAGATCATGACTTGAGCTGAAGTCAGACACTCAACCGACTGAGCCACCCAGGTGCCTCTAGATTTTATTTTTATGTCTCTACCACTTGTAACTAAAAAGCGAGGAATCTGACCAGCTTCACACAGTCAAAACTTATTTCTCTCTCCTGTCCCGGGAGTTAATTGCTTTGTCCTCCAAGTTGCTACGCCTCCCAAGGGGCAGGCTGGAGGCACCTGTGATGCCACAGGTGACAGGGACAGCCCTGACGCAGGTAAGCCAGGACCTGGAGGAGTCTGCTGTCCATCCCAGCCTGTCCCACTGCTGTCAAGGATCCACAGGCACCTTAGACATTTAGTGCTGCAGGCACTGAACTTTTTGTTTTGTTTTTGTTTTAACTACAAAAGAAATTGTCCATAGAAACATTTTCTTGCTCTTGACATTTTGTTCTTAAACTCGGTATCAAGATGCCTTGTATATTCACTAGTGTTCTTGCTCTGTCTTGAAGACGAGAATGAAACTTGTTTACTGTATTCGTGAGCACCCAGGAAACACTTGTGGGGAGAACTAACAAGTGCATGTGGGGAGACGTTCTGCACAAGGCAGTGTCAGCTCTGGAGGGTGAAGCGAAGGCACGCGCTCTTTTTATGTATAAAATGTGGCCATTGGTACAGCACACAGACAGACGGACAGCGCTGTGGCAGGCTGATTTCCTACGGAGGGGCACTTAGGGGAAATAAAAGGATCTATGAAGTCTCTTTGGATGACGAAGGCAATACTGGAAAAACGGTTGAGAACACCACTGCCGCAGAAGTTGAGATAAACATATTTGGGCAGCTTTGGTTTTTGTTCATCTCGTACCCGTTTGCTGTGGGGCTGAGAACGTGAGCGCGGGTTTTACCGAAGTTTAGGGCCACTCTTTGGGTGAATGTGGAGAAGTCATTTTCATTTCAAGGACAAATTAATCACCGACCTACTCTAATTTGGGGGGAACAGACTTTATTCTTCTGGGAAAGGCCTGTTACTAATTATACATCGTAACATTAGGATTTTTAAGTGTAATTTAGAAAGATGAAAGAGGGATTTCAAGGGATGCTCTTTCCGATCTACAGCCTTCATCCGTCATCTCCCCATTCAACAAAGTGTTCTGATGGCCACATGCGGCTGACTGTGTTTCATATTACAACCTACGATTTGGGAGTTAATTAGGAAAATACTCTGTTAATTAATTTCCCGAGCGCTTCTTATCAGTACACAGGCAAACTGTCAAGCTTATTTTAAGGAAATGTTTCTGCTCAGCGATCGCTACTTATTAGGCACTTCGTTGATTTCCGAGTGTATTTTAGGGAATGGCGGGGCATAAGAACCTGTCTTGCTGGGTTTCTTAAAAGGCAGGAAAGTGGCTTATGCCAAAGTGATAAAGAAAAAATAACTTTAAAAAAGGACAAGTTGTATGATACTAATTTTAATATACTCACATGGAAAGAACAGACTTTCAAAATAGAAATACGATGCCAACTAAGTAATGTCATAGACAGTACGTGCTAGTATTTTCCCACAACCTACTATTTATTTAGAGTACAGTGTCCAAACCTTGTATGAATGAGGACACATGTATGTTGGAATAAGACTTTCCAGATCTTGGTAACTCTTAAATATGTGATCTGGCAATGGTGAATATGGTTCTTGTCGTATGAACTGGCTTGTTTATAGTTTTTGCTTTTCATTATCGCGCTAGGCAGAGTAACGTCTTCTAAAGATGTTCACGTAGGGGTGCCTGGGTGGCTCAGTCAGTTGAGCATCCGACTTAGGCTCACGTCATGATCTCATGGTTCATGGGTTCGAGCCCCGCATCAGGCTCTGTGCTGACAGCTAGCTCAAAACCTGGAGCCTATCTTCAGATTCTGTGTCTCCTTCTCTCTCTGACCCTCCCCTGTTCATGCTGTCTCTCTCTCAAAAAAAAAAAAAAAAGATGTTCACATTACACCCTGGGGAACATGTGAATCTGTCAGGTTATATAGCAAAGGGGAATTAAGATTGGGGATGGAATTAAGGTTGCTATCAGCTGACCTGGAGATGGATAGATTATCCAGGATTATCTAGGTGGGTCCATTGTAATCACACAGGTCCTTCTTAATGGAATAGGGAAGTTAGGAGAAAGATTGAGAGAGAGAGAAAGAGAGAGAAAGAGAAAGAGAGAGAGAGAGAGTCAGATAATGCCATGTGAAGATGTGACTAGCCACGCTGCCTTGAAGAAGGAAGGAAGCCTTGAACCAGAGCATGTGGACAGTTGCCATACAGAGGAGAGGCAAAAAAGTAAATTCTCCCCAGACCTTTCAGAAAGGAACCACAGAAGGTCTCCCCAGACCTTCCAGAAAGTGCCTGACACAAAATACTCACCTTGAATGACACCTTGATCTTAGCCCATGAGACCAGCGTCAGACAGCTAACTTAGAGGTTTCCTCACTGAATCTTTCAACAAGTGTATCAGGAAAGGGTTACGATTTTCCTTTTACAAATGAAGAAAAGAAATTTTACATTGCTTGTCTAAATACTCAGAGTTGGTGTCAGAGGCAAGGCTGAACTCAGGTGTGTCTGACTTGTAAAATTTGGTCTCTTTTCTCTGCTACAATGGCTTCTTGTCTACCAGTTACAGAAAATATCACTGGAAATATCTGATGGGTGTGTGTCTGGTGCAGCCAGAAAGCAGGTTTATTTGCTTAGGGTTTATTTATTTTTGAAATACACCCTTGATATAGTACTCAAAGAAACAAGAACACAAGACAATATCGGGATATTGAGAGAATGAAAGTAGAAATAAGTCAATGAACAAATTTGGTGTGATATCACAAAGAGGTGTGATATTTTAGTCACTGGATCCTTATGTATTAAGAACAAAACAATTGCTCTTGGTTAACTACTGGAGTTTCTCAGTGAGCTTTCTCTGAAGTTGAACAAAATAAGTTGTTCGCACAAGCTCAGGTAATATATTTTCATACTCCTGAGAGACCATATATGAATCTCTCTGTGTAAATTCTGAATTCTTTGAGGAGCTGGCCCGTGTCTTTCTTATTTCTGGTACTAGGTTCCTAGTACCTACTATCATTATGATAGAGCCTCTGAGAAGTATCCTTTGCTTGTAAGCACCTGAAACCAACTCTGAATGACACAAGTAAGAGATATTAATGGGAAGGTCTTGAGTGGCTCCTGGAATTGAAGGAAGAGCTGAATGACCAGCCACGGGAAGATAACAACCACAGTCATTAGGTGATCTCCCTACAAAGGCTCTGACTCTGGTTTTCAGCCACCTGATGACTAAGTCCCAGCTCCCTTCTTGCCCCTTTTTTGCTCAACATTCAAATGCCCAGGAGGAACCGAATGCTTTAGCCTGGGTCACCAGCCACCTCTGGGACCATTGGCTCTACCACGAAGAAGGCGGAAGAGACAGTTTCCCCAAGGGAAGGGGAGGCACCAGAAGGAAAGACAAAGACATTCTGGATAGACCAACGCTAGAGATGTCCTTCTCAAAAGTGCTTTGAGTACATGGGTTCAGTCTCACCTCTCTACTTCACTATTTACATGACCTTAGTCATTTGAAATTTCGGTCTTCACCTTCAGATGAAAATTATAATGGTTTCTTCCTTATAGTGTTGGAAGGATTAAATGAGATAATACGTACATGTTTCTGGCCAAGTGCCTGGCACAAAATGTGCCAACAGTAGCATTTATGAAAAGAGAAGTGTCATACCTCAAAACTGGGGAGCCCTGTCCTTGATGAGGAATTGGGAGAAATAACCTCTCTTCATTGTCTTCCTTGCAGTGACTGGCCGTGGGACGCCATGTTTTGTTGCTGGAAGTCACCAGAATGGCTCGGGGGGCTGACGAGAGGTTTCCTAGCAGGTCCAGGTGGCCCGTGTTTGGAACGGCACAAAGGCCTGTTGGTGGGCAAATGTTTGGACAGTGCTGTTGGCCCACGGGTGGGTAAATCTGCCCACAGAGAAAAATGAGTTGACAGTATTTGCCTTTTTTCATCAATTTCTTTTTAGCCGCTCAAATTTGCCCACTCATCACTGACCAGTTTTGACCTGCTCAATTTTTGAACCCTGATAAGATCACAGACATTATTCAATAGCTGCAAGAGTATAATTTTCTCTTCCCATATTCATTCAGGATGCCTGAATACCGTGTCATTCTGGTCCTTGTCTTCCTTCTCATGTTTTCCCCCCATTGCATTGTTGAAAAACTAAAGCAAAAGCTTTTAGCTAGCTGATCTTACTCTGTAGAGCTGACAGTCTCATAAGGTTAGGATTGTTTTATTACAAAAAGCAAACATTTGAAACCACAGATATACAGGTAAGGCTGTTTGGGCAGGTGACTTCAAAGATGAATAACTAGATGGACTTCTAGAGTTTTTCAGGTTTGATGAAATGAAGTGGAACGCTTTTTTCTTAAGAAGTGTTCTTTAAAACGTTTTTCTCTTTTCCCTGCTGATAGGATCAGTATTGCATATCAAAGAACTTGATTTCAAATAGTCACAAATACACGTTTACACAATTGCTTGCATTTTGTTTCCTTCATTCTTTTTGAAGGAGCAAATATTTTATGAGTCATAGAAGATCAATTCTCCGTGCTCCTGAATTGCATCAAGGTGCCCAAATGAAAGGGCGTTTCAATGAAGGAGGCGGAGGGGTGTCATTCAAGCCCTTCCCTTACTGGCTTCATTCTGCGGAAGGTTTTGTACCCAGGGCAGCCGACGGAACATGTTTGAAAAGTCTGATTTCTTAATTAGAGCAATGTCAGAGTGGGTACTTGCTACCTAAGAAATAAAGCACGGTTATTGTTATTATTTTTTCCCTGAAATATAAAGACTTACCTTTGATGAGCTATAAGGATGAGACTCATTAGCCTCATCATAAAACAAACACTGGAATGACAGAGGCGGTAGGAAGATATCGCTAATGATCTCTCTGCACTTGACAGCAGGCTTCGTCGGTCCCCAACCAATTATTAGGAACGGTGTGGTATCAGGAGACTTAGACTACATGTGGCAAAGGTGATATTTCTCCTGCAGCTAACGCTCGGTTCACGGGCCTCCTTCAGCTACACTTTAGGCAAATGTAAGGGGGCCTTTGTTCCACAACGGAGTTAACTTTTTTGTCTGACAACTTCAAGCAACAGAAGCAACAGGAATGTGGCAGCAGAAAATTTATAGTTGAGACAGGAAAAACAAAGTGAAGACATACTCAAGATGGCAAGGATCTGCTCTGCTTTAGTAAATGAAACCGTGGTCCTAGGACTTAACAGCAGGGTTTGTCTCGAGAACCGAGAAATGATTTTGCTACGGGCACAATTGTGGGGTTTGCATCCCTCGCTGTAACAAGGTCATTCGGATTCGATGCAAGTTTCCTTCTCGAAAATGCACGGTGCCCGAGGTTCACCGCGGCCTCATCAGGGTCTGAAAAAGTTGGCACATTGCTATAAATTGCATTTTTCTTCCCAAAGTATTTAAATAGTGCTCAGGAATGTTTAATTGCAAGGAAAAGGGGAAAACCACATTGGGAACACCTTTTTCCAAGAAAATGTCAAAAGCTAATTCGCTTAATTAAAAGTCTGAATTACAGCACCTATTTTTTAATTGAATGAGAATATTATAATAATTAAAGACAAACAATGTTTCTGAGCAATTGAGGATTAACATTAAACTTAGAAATTCAATATCCCACAGCAGAGTTCATCTATATTTCTGCATTTTTTAGAATCGATGTCCTCTCTTTCTGGGGGGTCTTTTCATCAGCAGAATGTCTGGGCCATGGCCGCACATGTAGGCCAAACTCATGTCACGGTTTATGGTTATGTGTCGTCATCCTAAAGGCACATCTTTACAGTGGTCCATAGCACTTGTTAGAAATCTCTTAAATTCTTACTTAGGACAGGACACTTTGAGGTGATGTGGTTACTTCCATTAACAACCTTGATTCTCTTGTTGAAAATCCCTTCTGGGAAGTCATTTAGTAGAATGATAGGCATTTCAAAGGATATATCTATATGTAGCTCTATCTGTGTCTATCTCATTAATTAATAGAGTTGCCAGGACTGGAAAGAAGCTGTGCTCTGCCTGCTCCTATTAGCTAGGGGAAGAGGATGAAGATGCCCGGGGGTATGGGCATGCACCATGCTATCCCAGGGGCTTTCCAGCTGACATCTGTACCCTCAAGTGGTGCTTGCCATCCATCTGGATGCTACCTATGACTGGATTATAGAATTATCTCTCGCCCTTGCCTTTGGGATATTGTGTGACTTGGTCCCCCTCACAGACTTGAGCAGTAAAAAGCTCTAAGATGAATACCCAGGGTAGAGATCTAGGAATGACCAGTGGAAAGAGCTCGCAGGCAAATCGCCCGACTCCTGCCCTCCCAATGTCTTCCAGCTGTAAATGGGGAAGATTACCCTCCTTTGCTTCCTAGGTTTGTTGGGTAGATGGGCATACTCATGGGAGGGAAATGCCAGGTCGATCAAAGGGATGTGCGTGTGCCTCCCAGCTCACCGACACAGCCGCGTTCCAGCTGTTGGCGTAGACGAGAGGCATATTGAATCCCAGTCTCCCAGCGTGGGTCTCGGCTGGCTGAGAACATCCTCATTAAGAGTGACAAGCCAGGCTGGTGGGGCCCACCCTCTCCCCTTGGTGGAAAGGTGCTCTAAGAATAGGTCCACATGAAACTTGCTAGGCAGGAGAGCGCAAAACCCGGGGCAGGAAGGAGTTGGTTTCTCAGGGGCTTTTAGGGGTAATCTTGTTAAGAAACATAGGAAGATTATTTAAATGCCTCTTAAGCAGCAGTTCCTCCCTCTTGATATTTTCAAGGCCAGTAATCTGGTCTTTGTTTTATTTCGGGACTGTCAGCCCGACTAGTGATAGGGTTGGCTCACAGCTGATATTGGCAACGTGCTCGCTGCCATCAGATGCCAGCTTTCACTGGGTGCTGCCCAGAAAAGCCACAATCCTGCGCTTCCCATGCCAGCTCTGATTTGTATGAAACCAGCAGGTAATTTTCTTTGTTTGGAGGGATGATGTTTTTTTTCCCCTTTCATGATTCATAATTAATTTTCTGGCTGGAAATAATCTCTGGAAATTAGGCATCGTTGCCCATTATATACGGGTCCATAAAATACCTGGTACATGGGAGGCAGTCAGTAAAAACTGCATTTCGTGAAGATGAGTGTATGTGTGTGTGTGTGTGTGTGTGTGTGTGTGTGTGAGATGCCGCCCATGTGGGTTTCGGCAGATTTTTTTCCCCAAAAATCAAACCCGAAAGGCCTCATTGCAAGGGTTTATGCTTCTCATACCACACCAGTAAAACAAGAAAAGCTGTTTAAATGCTTAGTTCTGACCTGAAGAGTTTTCTTTTTTTCTTCCTTTCTTTTTTTTTTTTTTACAGTGTATTGTAATTTAGTATCTAACCCCTGTGATGCATGGCACTGCACATAAACTTGCCTAATAAATTGAGGATAATAATTTCTTTTCGGATAAGAATCAGAATGGCATGGATTTGTGTTTAAACAGGTCGACATGATTCCCTGAGGTTTTGGCTTATGACTGCTTCCTTTTTAAGTAGACAGTTAGCTGAGAAACCTCAGATTGTTCATTCTCCCCCTCCACCCCGCCCCCACCCCCAGGAAACCTCAGGCTCCAAAAGAAAGTGCTGACTGTATAAAGCCTTTCTCAAAATACACGGTCATTTTCTTGGAAGAAGTCATGGTGTTGGGTTGGAGATTGTGGAATGTGGATGGCAGTCAGTTATGCTAACATCTCGTCTAATCCCTTCAAAATTAAGTAAATTAAATGCTAATAAAACTCTTTTAGTGAGGTGTCTACCAATCCCGTGAAGGTCTCTGAGGAATAGCTACAGCTGCATTTGGGGCTCCAATAGAGTGCAAGACTATTTTCTCAAGTTTCAAGCTTAAATAAGCTGAAGATTTTGTTGGTTCTGGGTTGAGGTGGGGGGTGGTGGTGTGAGGATTAATGGAGCCATTTTGAAAACCGTTGCTAATCAGGCTAAAATGAATCGCACATTTATAGGAATGTTGGCCATCACGGTTACCTCTCTGTGTTTGTGTGTGTAGTATACTGAGCCTACTTAGTGTCTTTCGTGAAGTTATTTAAGTCAGTAGTAATTCCTTGTTAAATATCCAAACCTTAGGGGAATCAAACTATAATCCAAAATAAACTAACTTTGGAAGGTCATGTGTATCTGACTACTACGGACTCTCGTGAAATGCGTCGTATGGTCATTTTGAATTTCTATTTGACAACAGCCCACTATAAAGTAACAGTTCCCTGGTGGCCAAGCTTAATTTAAACAAAAGCATTTGAGTTATTTTCTGGTTTGAAGGATTTTTTTTTCTTTAAAATATTTGAAGGAAAATTGACTTGAAGAAAACATAGGGGTGCCTGCTAAATAATAAAACAGGGTATTAGAAAAGACTTGTGTTTATGAATCCATGACCTGTTTATTGTACTTTTCAAAGCCACATCAAGGTTGTTGCCATGTTGTTACAGGCAAAAAACTAACCCCTGTAATAAAATTGATTGTGTTTACAAAAACTCCTTCATATAGGTGTTTCTTTAAGAACGTGTATTTGGGCAGTACTTTTTAGAAAATTCTATTTCCAGGGCCAGACATGGATGGATAGAAGTGTTCAGTCCATGAAATCCTTAGGTTACCAATGCTTCTGATCACTCAAGAATATGATATCCTGGCCTATCACAGAAAATGTGGAATATATTTAGTTGCATAAGTTGAATCTATATTTTAACCATAATGTGTGATTTTGTAAGGAAGTTGGAGCTAAGTGAGTAATTACACCCACCCGACTCCGTTCCTCTCTGATGGAGGTTGTGTCCATTAGGGAAAGCATGTGTTATGGACTAGCCCGAGTCTTCTTTGTGACAGTGGCTCCTCTGGTAAACAGTCCAATGTGTCACCTTTGTCCATGGCTCTGATTATTTGAAAGACGATTTTAGTTAATGGCTGAAGTAGTTGGGTTGTACACAATTCCAAGGCTATTGGTAGTTTTACGCTAAGCTTATTTGACTGTGGCAGAAACCACTATTCAGCATTCTGGGTTAGAAGGCAAGCAGAGGCTGACACATTCAGTCCCATGTAAGCATGATAAGAGCAATACAAATAAACTCTAGGGCAGCATCATGAGTTGGCTGCTGAGAAATGATTATTACTTTGCCTGATGTTTTCAGTTGAGGATTCATGGATAAACCTCACACATTTGTTTAAAACTCTGGGAGTAAGGTAGAGCGGAATTAGTTCAAGATAAAACGTGCGCTTCAGTCTGTGGGATAGGAATATGTAAGGGCTTCTCCCCAAGCCCGGCCCACTTTTATAGACGTCCAGGAATTTGATGAAGAAATTCATCAAATGGGAAAAAACCCATCACATGAGTTTTTGTTCATTGAAGAGACACGGTAACATGCAGCAGATCATATCAGGAAGTTGTGGGTGGCAGACGCTTCCCTATTTTGCTGTGTATCATGACAACTTTGGTATTTTTTTTTATAACAACAGTTGTGATGCAGAACTACCTCAGGAGAATCTTAAAGAAAATAAAACTATATGGAAGAAAATGTTCTTTAAGGACACAGTTATTGCATTTTTGTTGTGCATTCAAATTACCTGTTGGATGTTAGGTTCTTAATAGTGCTGTGAATGTCAACGTGTTATTGCCATGTGACCAACCAGGAATCCCCCTCAACTTTAAAATCATTTCTGTAATGATTTACAAATGCTTGGACAATATATGCACTGGAAAATGTCATCATCATTTGTGGTCATTTGTATGTTTTCAAGAATGAGGTAATCCAATATCTCAATTGTGGAGAAATATTGGCATGAAAGAAATAAAATAAATCTCCTCTTCCCTAGGACTCTGTAACACAAAATGAATATCGGCCATGTTTTGTCTTTTCTTTTCTTTCCTTTTGTTGCTGGACAATGATGACAGAGTTAATCTCTGGAGTCAACCGCAAGTGCGATTTTGATGCCTAGCTTTTCTTTATGGTTTCTAGGTACAGCTGATCCTTTAACAAATGACTTTGGCCATGCTTTTTTCAGGGAACATTCCTGCTTGGGTCTCTACAGCTTTATGAGGAGTGGGGCCAGAACACGGTCTATTCATATCAACCACAGTTGAATGGGTTTAATCCTGCCTATTCATGCAGTCAGAGGGTCATAAAAATCTTCGTTTTTAAAGGGTCGTTGAAGGTAATTTTATACCAACCCCCACAGCAGGAATTCTCCTTTGCAACACTCCTAAATTGTATCAGAGAAGGAGGAGCCAGAGGGGGCGGAAAGCAAAGCCATGCTCTCGAGAAGTGTTGGGGGATATTAGCAAAACACCACAAATAAGCAAAACGTCTCAAGGTACCAGATCCTGAGTATCCCACTAATGGCCTGTGGGAGCTCATGTGAGAGGCCAAAAGGACAGCTGTGATTTCAGGAGTTCAAAGCCAGCAGACAAAGTAGGACCTGTTTGCATTAAGTCCACCATCTTTAGTCCTTGATGGCTTTGGAAGTGTGAGACTGATGACTTTCTGGCCATTCACTGGAATATTTAAAAAGTATAATTTTGTATTTGACATTGAATGCTGGAGCATTTCCAGGGATGGAAAATGTATTTCCTTAAAGGTAGATATTTTGATTATTTCTGAAAAATATATACTGATAACCATATCATTTAAAAGTATTCACTTGAGTCACTTACTATTTTTGTCAAATTATTATCACTTGATGAGAAAGTCCTGTTTCTTTAGAAAGTGGCAACTTACTGAATAGTGTACCATCCACATGTGATTTATTTATCTGTTTAAATTTGTGATAATAATTAAGAATTCTTGAATTTAAAAATCACATAGCTTCCCAGTTTGATTTGAAAATATTTATTATTTGACGTTGCTTTGGAGGATTTCAAGATCTAGAGGAAAAAGGATCGAAATAGCTGAGCATGAAGGAATGTAAACTATTTTAAACAGTAACTTTCTAAGTGGAGGTGAGAAAACTGTGGTGTTTAACCATTTCACACATGGACTCCTATCTGTGTTTTGATGGTAAGAAAAAAAAAGTGACTCACCAGTCAGTGAGTATTAACAGAAAATTACAGGAAGTGTGAAGATTGATAAATTAGACAATTGAAGAGGGAGAAAAGACCACAGAAAAATAGTAGTGTTTTTCTTTGTTTCTTTTTAGCGATCTTGGGATGATTTTTATTTTTCTCATGGCGGTGAACTTGTAAATGTTAGTAGATTTTACAGATAGCTGGTGTAGCTACAAATAACTCAAGAATTTTTGTCTACTATGAACACTGAGTTTTTTCTTCTAGCCACACCCTAGTTTACAGATTGTGATTTCTGCTAAGGCTTTTCTTTCTGAATCCTCAGCTAATGAAGCTGCCACAGGTGCCCCTAAGTTCATGTGTCAGGTGCATATGTGAGAGTCTCAAGTTGCTTGTTTAGACACCCTTTGGTGAGATGAATGGTCATCGTTAGCCTTCAGGGGTGTCCAAGTGTCCAGTGGACAGAAGGTCAATGTAAGTACTCAGCAGTGAGATGTGCACCTGTGTGTGGAGTGTGGCTGTGGGTGTCCCTTTGGGACTGAAAAATGTCACTCCCTACTGGGTGGCCCCTTGTGTCTCTGTGGGAGTTGGGGAGTTGGGGTGTCTCAGAAGGAAGCAGGAACCCAGTCAGCTCTGGAGGGCATCGGCTCCCACGTTCTGGCCGGAGCTTCCTGAGGTACTGCTCCCTACCAGCTTCAGGGCGACCCTACCGCCGCCTCTTGTCCCTGTGTTTCTCCTCTGTCTCCTCTCTCTGTGGGCCACCATCACTGAGCAACCAGAGAAACAGGCCTTTCAAGTAGGTCTCCAAATCTCTGTCTGGAGCCGCTTTCACAGACTTTGTTTCCACAGTGGATGACCCAGTCTGCGGGTGAGAAGGGGGGAGGAGAGGAAAGTCCTTTGGCTGAGGGCATCTGTATATGGAGAGGGGCAGAACAAGCAGGCAGGCTGGTCACGTGTGATCACATGTCTGTCCGCTCACAGGAAAACATCCTCCCTCTCTTATATACACACCACACTCTCATGTCCAAGTGATTGCCATTTTGATGTCAAGATGACAGTATTTCTCTTAATGTGTGGAAATGCATCTGGAAGGACTGAAGTGTGTCTAGCATTTCTTTCGACAGCATACATTTGCAGATGGCTCGTCAGTGTGTGCCTGTAACCATTCTGTCTGATGGCACTTGGTGGTGTCAACGCTTCCCTTGAATTGTTAGGCTGTTTTGGAAGCCATATTAACTCATTCAGGATCAGTGAAAAGAACACTATTAACACAGGTTGAGCACTTTCTGTGTGCTGGACGCCGTGGGGAGTTCTTCCCCCTCCCGGTGGCCTTGTACTGTCCTCATTTTATAAAGGAAGAACCGAGGCATAGGTAGGAAGAGAATCTTGTCCGAGTTCATATGGGTTTTAGGGAGCAGGGTTGAGATTTGAAGTCCAGAAGGTTGGCTGTAGAATGCATAGCCCTCACCAAATATTACATTGCCTCTCAGTAGTTTATCAATGGGCGTCTCTATTAGAGTGGGAACTCATGGCTCTTTCTGCTCAACATCTCTCTTGCCCTGAGAATGATCATCCTTTTGCTGAAGAACTGCCATTTCTCTCCTACTAAACCTGTGTTGCTACCGAGAAACCTCTGTTTTATCACGCTGTTCTGGCCCACTATGGCTCAGAACCTTGCAGAGTTGGGGCTAGATGGAGAGCTCTCCAGGGAAATATTGGGGGTGGGAATGAGAACACTTCCTTTCTCTAGTGGGCTGACTCGGGAAAGGTACAGCTTCTGAAGTATGGGTGTCCCACTTTCTGGGTGGACCAGAGAAATGAGGCATGCCAACATGGTGTGAAAGAAAAGATAGGGAAACAGAGCAAAGTAACAGAATGGGAGAAGGGGAGAGTCTAGAGGTGTACTTCACAGCCTTATTCCAATTGTTCTGAAGACCTGGATGACCTCCTCCCCTGGATTTCTGTGAGACCTTCCTGTATACTCTAACAAGTATTCTGTTTGACTAAACAGGGTTGAAGTGGTTTAAGTTGTAATGGTTCAGTTCAAAAAGGTTCTAGCTAATGAGTAAATATAAAATGATCCAATATATCCATTTGTTCACTAAACATATATTTGGAAAGTGTCCACTATTTGGTTCCAGGTGCCATACTGTGGAGTATACCACAGTGACCAAGATAGACAAGGTTTCTGCTCTCATGAGTTTACATTTATGCCCAGAAAGCCCAAGAAAAGAAAGAAATAAAGAGAATGAGAATATTTCTGGAGGACAATTAATAAATCAAACAGAATGAGATGATGCACCGTAAGTGACTAAGGCTGGGGTTGGCTGTGTGGTCTGGGATGTTTCCTCTGAAAAGAGGACTTAATGACCAGAAGTAAGTGGTCCTGCCAGGTTGGGGTTCCAGAATGTTCCATGCAAAAGAATAGTGAATGCAAAGTGTCTTGGGGGAATGGCTTTGCCATAGTCAAGGGACAGATGGGTCTAGAGAGTCATGGGTAAGAGACTATAGAGGTAGCCTGATGTCAGGCCCTCATGTTCCTTGTATCTTCGAAGAAAGATAAACTAAGGCCATTTTCTCCTTAGAGAGAAAGACGGACTAAATTAAACCAACCAACCACCAACCTGCCCATCCCTGGGATTTCTCAGGGCTGGTTTCTGGGACTAGAGGATGATGAGAAAATGGTCAATAGTGCCTGATCCTGAAAAGGCCTCTTTTATAGGTGAGAAAGAAAAATGAGGGGTAAAGTAGGGTTACAAGGAACATGGGTACCCCAGCTGAGCTGTGTTTGGGCAAACAAATCAGAGGTGCCTTCTACAGGCTGTTATGTGATATGGAGCTGCAGGTCTCAAATTTCTACCCAACAGAGTCACCTGGGGCAGGGGGGTGTTAAAACACAGGCTGCTGGGCTCCACCTCCAGAAGTTTTGATTCAATAGGGCTGAGGTGGGAACTGAGAATCTGCATTTATCAGAAGTTCCCAGCTGCTGCTGCTTCTGGGGGCCCGGAGGTCTCACTCAGAGAATGGCTGGTGTAGAGTAAGCCTCGATGTGTTCCTATCAACCCCCTGGGGGGTCTGGTCTGGGCGGAAGAATGTCTGATGGCATATTACTGGCTAGAAAGCAAGCTCTTCTAAATGCACCTGTTGATAGACTTGGTGACCCCAACGAGTGTGACATTCAAGAGCATCTTGAGTGGGACGTGAATTATGATGAGATTTAACTCTCTGCTCTTGGAAGAGTAAGGGTGGGAGGGGAGAAGGTGGTGATGGAGATTTCTTAGATACTGCTCTTTAGGGAAAATGAGTCTTAACTTTTAAAGATCATCAGTTTGACACAATTCAGAGTTTCAATTTCACTAAATCACAGCAGTGTTTTCATTTTTAGGTCTGGGATTTAGATCGACTCTGCTCTTGACCAAACTGCTAAACTTATAAGCATATTTTTCCTTTTCCTGCACAATGGCAGAATTTTAATCACTTTTTTTGTATGAAAGCTGTGTGAAATATTTTGCATGAATAATTATAATTATGTAGACTCTACTGCATTTTTTTGTACTAATAAAATGGTTTTTACTCTAAGGACCTAAAAAATACTTGGCAAGCATAGTAAATGCTGTCGTGTGTCATATTACAATAGCATATAGTTTTAAATTTGCAAATAACTTATAGGTGAAAAGAATGCTATTCAGATTGCATATTTCCCATTCTAGTAGTTTTGTATTTAGTACGAAGAACTGACACACACTGTGAACGGAGAGGCAAGTTCTCTATATGTTGGAGAATAGATGCATCTTATGCTGAAGGAACACTTAAAAAAAGACCAAAAGTAGGGAAAGACAGGGTCCAAATTATGTATTTGAAATTTCCTATTCTGATTAAGATTGTAGGATAGGGGCACTGGGTTCTTCAGTCAGTTAAATGTCCAACTTTTGATTTCTCACAATTCCTGAAATCAAGCCCCGCATTGGGATCTGTGCTGACAGCTCGGAGCCTGGAGCCTGGAGCCTGGAGCTTGCTTGGTATTCTCTCTCCCCCTCTCTCTGCCCTTCCCCACCTTTTACTTTCTCAAAATGAATTAAAAAACTAAAAAAAAAAAAGGATTATAGGATACTTCTTAGTATATTTTACACTTTTGTTTGGCAATATATGAACACATGCATAACTTACTAGAAGGGCATATTTAGCCACTTACCTAGTTATTCTGTTAAATATTCTACTAAATTGTTACACATAGTATTTCATCAACAGGCTCTAGTTTTGCTAGCTCATGTGCATTGTTGAATTAAATTAATTTATATACTGAATTCAATTATAGAAGGAAATATGAATCATTTTAGCCAGGTGTCTGTTTCCCAGGGGCCTCATTCCCCTGTGAGAGCACCACGTTTTTGTTCTCACCTGCCCTTTGCTTCCAATGACATGTGCTGTACACGCGGGGTCACAAACTGTGGTTACACCTCTCTATGTGATCGAGGCAGCTGGGGATTCCATTTTGGGTCTTCGTTTCATAAGTAGTTTTGGAGTAGATTCCGTCTTGTACGCCAGGTGCACTGCTCGTGTCTTTGTGTAGATACAGCCCTCAACTCCAGTCAGTTGATGTCTAGATGTGTTCATTCGTCTTTCACAATGTGGACTAATTGTCTTTACATATGTTTCCTTTTTGGTAGATTAATACACATTTTAAGATTTCTTATCATATCCTAGGGCAGCTTTCCTTATAATGTAGGCAACTAGTTAAAAATAAGGGTGCACTGGGTCACCTGGATTGCTCAGTCGGTTGAGCATTTGACATCACATCATGTCATGATCTCATGGTTCGTGGGTTTGAGCCCCACATCAGGCTCTGTGCTGAGAGCTCAGAACCTGGAGCCTGCTTCAGATTTTGTGTCTTCCTCTCTCTCTGTTCCTCTCCTGCTCTCTCTCTCTCAAACAAAAAAAAAAAAAACCATTAAAAAATAAAAAAAAATTAAGGTGCATGTCCTTATTTTCCACTGGACATGAACAATTTTTATATAATGCCTCTCATATTTTTACAGCTCCAGTGTCTTCTCATTTCACATCACGGAAATCTAGGTGTCTTTTATTTTGTGTTAATATAGAATGAAGAACCTAATTCTTATTTACAAGCTAGGGTTCTAAAATTTTTTGTTTTGTTAAATTCAACTTTTACCAAAATTCCCATTTTTACCTCCATAATCCTGCTTTCACAGTGCAGTTAATGTCCCATTTTCTCTGATTTTTGAGTAGGTATTACTCTTTCTTTTATCTTAGTTAAAACATAAATGGAATAAAAGAAAGAAAGAAAGAGGGAAGGAGAGAGGGAGGATGGAGGAAGGAAAGAAAGAAGGAAGGAAGGAAGGCAGAAAGAAAGAGAGAAAAAGAAAGAGAGAAAGAAAGAAAAAAGAAAGGAAAGAAAATTGACCAAGTGTCTTATGTCGTGGGCCATTTAAAAATCTTGTGCTAAATTTCCCTTGAAAAGCTTTCTCTGAATTCTGATTTCGGTTAGTTTTAAGACCTAAAGCAACTTAATAAATGCAAAACTCCACCATGCTAGAATATCAGTTTTGCTCCTTTGTTTCTTTTTTTTTTTGTGTGTGTGTATAATACAGGGAGTAACATCAGCAAAACTCTCTAATCAATAGAACTTTACCTACATGGAATAGTGTATGTTTCTCATGAATGCAGCAGCAAATAAAAGTTCCTTTTTAACAAGTTTTAAATCCTTAATTATAATCCAGTTGCCTGGATGGGAATGTTGAGGTTTAATTGAAGTCTATATTTTGGTTTATTGATTTAAAACTCTTTCTTCGCTCAGTATGAGGCTTTGAATGGACCTAAATAAAATCCTACTCTACAACTTATTTATATTTTTGTATTAATTATAAATCTCCAGGCAGGAAGAAAAAACAGGTTCGAGTTAATTTATTTCACATTTTAGTTCTATGACAAGCATTTAATAAAATTTTTTTCTTTTTGCTATTTAGCTATTTTTCTTCCCTCCGCCACCACCCCCAGTTTTCTTGAGAACTCATTGACATACATCACTGTGAAAGTGTGAGGCAGACAGTTGATGGCATGATTTGCATCTGTTATGAAACAAAGACCACAGTAGGCTCAGCTACTACTGTATTTGTCTCACTGACACAATAAAAAGGAAAGAAAGAAGGAAAGGATAAAGGAAAGAAATGTTCTCCTTGTGTTGAGAACTCTTAGGACCTACTCTCTCAACATCTTCTCTGCATTCCACACAGCTGTGTTCACCACAGGCGCCAGGGTGGAGGTGACTTTCCTAGTACTTATCTTATAACTGGAAGTTTGCACTTTCTAACCATTTTCCTTTCCTTTTTCCTCTCTCCAAACCCCGCCTCCAGTAACCACAAGTCCGATCTCTAAAAAAAGTATTCTTTGTTAAAGATTTATTTGATTCTTTCATATCATTGATCCAAAGCATCTGGAAAAAATAGGAGTCCTTGTACATGAAGTAGTGCCTAGTACATTAGGGATTATTTATCACATTTTTGATATTGAAAGACTGACACTTTTTTAAACTTTAAATGTATGTTATCATGGAATTCCTCACCATAACATGTTTTATTCATCATAGTCATTAACAACTGATTGTAGATGGGAAAAAAGCAAAATTTGCTTTTTTTTTTTTTAAAAAAAATCAAAAGTACATCAGAAAAAGAAACATAGACAAAGGGAAATACATTTCAGTTTTCACTTTTAATGACACAATTTTTAGGTTTCTAAAAGACCAGTAGGTAGTTCCTCTAAATAATTCTCGTTTGTTGAATCTACCCATGCAAAATGAGGTAAGAAACAAATAAAAATCTCCTGTTTGTGTCCTAAAATGTATGGATAATGATTAACATATCCTGATATAAATTCTGACCTGAGTCAAAGTTGGACACTGAATCGACTGAGCCACCCAGGCACCCCATAAACAAACAAATAAAACAAACAAAACAAGAGTGATCACTATTGTTTTGTCTTTCTTTTCTCCTGAGACAAATCTTTTCAGGATTTCACAATATGGCGTGTCAGAACATATAAGCTCTATCTGTAACATTTCTTTGTAACGTACTGGGGATCATGGTGGGGCGTATGCCATGCAAGGGAGCTGGTCACCTTACTTGGGTGACCGTTACTGGCAAAGATATCTATAGGCCTCTAGACCATGTTTAGGAAGTACTTTTCTATTACAGTTGGGTTTATTCCTAGATGTTAATCAAATATACTCTCCTTTTGAGTCCATTCTTTTAAAAACTGAACTGCTATAGAATTGTTTCCCACTGAGACAGAAACCCATTTGAAGTATGAAAACATTTGATAAACCTTGATAACCTAGCTCTGACCATTTCTCTTTTAATAGGTAGCAAAAATAACTATATGATAAAAGCAGTTTGATGGTGACCAAATTTTGTAGTAATGACTTCAACGAAACTCTCCTGTTTGTGTAGGAAAATGTATTGATAATGATTAATATATTCTGATATAAAAAGGTAGAAACATCCAAATAAACTAGCCAGATGAAACAGGTTTTTGAGCTCTTACCGTCCCATTACATGAAATAGGACTTTGAAAGAACAAACGTTATGTAAGTTTTACGGTCACACTATTAAAGACAATTGAGGCAAACCCTGTGGAATGCGTTGGGTCCAGTGAAAAGTAGAATAACACCCCTCTTAAATTGCAGAGCAGTTAGAACATGTTATTCCAGTCAAATCATCTCATTTTACTTGGCAGCTTTTTAGAGGTTTGAATAAGTTGCTGTAGTTTATTAAACCAAATGAGCTGCTGAAGAATGTGAGACTCAGAGATTGTGGACAGATAGCAAGTTTCAAGGTGTGTACTTGTCTCTTTCCTGTGGACAAGTCATGTCAGAACCATGATACTGTCCGATGCATGGGGGGACCCGTCAAGAGCTTTCCTCCCCATCAAATGTAATTTCTGTAAAACTCTGTCAATTGAAGCACACAGCTGAAAACTTATGTTCCCCCTTCTCCCGCCATACTAAATTCCTAGATACATGCATATTAACTTTGCAGTTGGTGCCAATGCTATCAGAAACAAATGCATCAGCAAAGTTAGCTAATGGAGCCCTGTGTAGGGGATGGCTTTTTGTGTTTTGTTATTATTTATTTATTTATTTTTATTTTAAGAAGCACCTTGAGCTTTGAGAACTATGTATATGTTCTTCAAATCAATTCTTGGTCTCATTTTCTAATTTTCTTCACGCTTTTGTCTTCCTCTGTTGAATGGTGGACTTTTCCTGGCCTTTTATGTGGTAACTTCAGTGCTTTAGGACAATTTGGAGCAGTATTCAGATTGTAAGGGTCTTTATGATTTTTAATGGGCTAGACTGGTGACTCGTCATAAGACTTAGTAAAACAACTGGCAGGAAAAATTAGGAGTTTTCAGGGAGATTAATGACCATTTGAATTTTTCTTTGGATGGCCCCACCACTGTGCTTCTGGCCTTAATCAAAGCCAAGTGAAAACTTTGAGCCAATGTCTAGAGTCAGTCTTGGTGCATTTATAATGTGGCTGGAAAAAATTCTAACACAGTGTTGAGTCTCTATTGCTTCTGATGATTGAGTTTTTCATTCATCATTCATTTAATAAACACACCTGTGGTGGTCGGGTGTAGGGATACAAAGAAAAGAAAAATCCAGAATTTTTCTAGCATCTATTCAATGAGAAAAAGTGACAGATGTATATCCACAAGGGCACCACACAGTATCACAAGGGAAGACAGCACACAATCGTGGTTCCAATGGAGATGATCAGCTTTTCTTGAGAGAGGATAGGTTTTCACAGAGTGGAGGTTTCTGAAGGATGGATAGAAGTTCTCCATGGTGATTGGGCAGGACAGTGACTTCAAATGGAGAAAAAATTTGAAACACTGGTGAAAGCAGGAAACAGTCCGATGTGCTTCGAAACTATTCGTGGCCTGGTGTGGATGGAGTGTGGGGCACAAGCTCAGGGGTTCTGTGAGGCAGATGGCACCAGTGAACTTGGAGAAAGGGAGGCTGGACCAGCTTAAGCACTTCTTGTCAGGGTATGTGGTGTGAAGGGCGGGACCACTGAAGGGGATCGCAGCTGACTGTGACATGGTCATATTTATGGTTTTGGAGAACTACTTGAGCAGCAGAGGATGGTGAAGGAGAGGGTCTAAGGCAAAGGAAGGGAGGTGCATGGGGAGGAAAGAAATGACCCCAGAGAAAGACGAGGCTGCAGGTGCTCATAGCCCCCTGCCTGCTGGCCTCTGTGATGGTAGATACGTAGGAGCGGAGACTCCCGGGAGATGTGCAGCCTTTGGTCAGTGGACCAGCAGCCCTGCTGGCCACACAGGATTGAAAAGTTCACACTGGATTGTGACCACGATTCAGAGGGCCCAGTCAAGCTTGGCTGCATGATGCATCATGTTTCTGACAGAGGAGCATCCAAGAAACAAGATGACTTGTGTAGGATGCATGAAGGACAATGATTACTTAGAGGAGTAGGGCATAAGTAAAGTTAGTTTGGCAGATCTGAAAGGACTTTGTAAACTGTAACTGTACAAATACTTGATGGTGCTGGTAGAATTGGGGTAATAGTCCAAATACTTGATGGTGCTCTTATCTTCCCTGTGCTGGTAGAGCTGGGATAATAGCCCCAGGTGCAAGAGGAACAGATGTCTTCATCCTATTCTGCAGCTACAGAATTGGAACCTGGACAAAGTTATGATCTCTGAAATGCGTCATCACAAAGCATGCGTCTTACCAATAATAGGGCATAAGCTTCACCTCTGTGTATAGAGGACATCAAAAACGGAATGTTTTGGTAAATTTTTATTCAATTCAATCAACTTTTCTGGAGCCCCTGCTATGTTTTGAAATAGAATCCAATAGTGACCAAGACTGAGCCCCTTCTCCAAGGAGGAAACCATGAATTCATGGGAATTTCAAGTATGTGTTCCAAGAGGAAAGACCTGATGCGAGCTGACTGCGGTGCATTTGGGGAGCACACAGCCTGCCTTAAGGATCACAGGAGGAAGTCACATCTAAGCTGAGACCTGAGCAGAGGCACGGACTGGGTCAGTAAAACAAGGTGTCCATTTGGAGTGGAGGAGAAACATGCAAATCCTGGAGAATGTTTCTATGTTGGAGCACACTACTCCAGGAGGAGATTGTCAGGAAAAGGAGCCCAGGTAATGGCAAAGACATCTCATAGAACTTGTTAGCATGTCTCTGACAGGTCACTCCATGCAGTATGGGACGTGGTTTGGAGGAAGCCCAGACTGCACAAAGAAAAAGTTACCCAAGAAATGAGAGTGTTTTGTGCAAATGAAGGTGGAAACTGGTACAAGTAGGTTGAGCAGAGAGAGTTTTAGGACATAGCTTGGCAAAACGTGGGATGGACTGGATGTAAAGGTCTAGATTAAGGGAGGGAAGATGCAGGTTTGCCAGGTTTGACGTGCTTAGCCGGGTACAAGGATATTCAGTGAACCAGAGCACATCTGTGAATGCACTGCAAGACACTAGTTTCACATTGCATTTTGTCCTACATTTTCAGAGGAGATTTGTGTATGCCTGTTACACAGGCAATATAATGAGACACCCTAACTTGTTCTCCAAAATGAAAGAAAAAACATCCAAGTAGTAGCACAGGACAATGGAACCGGAGCACATTGTTCCATTCACAAAGCAGAATGATACGGGGAAGAGGAGGTTTGGCAGAGGAAGGAGGGTTCAGGTGTTGAGTGGCAGTGTCAGTGAGAGGGGGAGCAGTCTACAGTAGGTAACACAGAAACTGGGGCTAGAGAAAGAGAGAAGGAGATGAGAAAGAAAGAAGAGGAGGAGGAGGGGGAGGAGGAGGAGGAGGAGAAGGAGGGGGGGGGAGAGAGAGAGAGAGAGAGAGAGAGAGAGAGAGAGAGAGATGTCTAGACTAGACAGGTAATGGGTGATGCTGCTTGACCCTATCAGATCAGGTAAGATTGATCTCATATTCAGGTGATCAGCGGAACAATATTGATGTTGAAGGAAGATTCTATACCAAACTGGTGTCATATACAAACTTAAGGGAGGTGAGGCATGCGATTTGAAGACTGAAACTTGTATGAATGACCTTCAGGCTCTTTGGACTGTCTGGCTCTATCATACTAATCAGTTGAATCTCTTAAAAAGTAAACTCCCTTGATTTCATTTGCCAATAGTGTTTGACTTTCCCATTGGCCTTTACTCTCTGGCAAACCTTCATATATTTTAAAGTTTTTATGGCATCACAATGCCATGGTGCTAGATTATCAATGTCTATTAGGGGGTCGATATTTGATTTCTACTTTCTCAAAAAAATATTTGAATGTTTTAAACTTGCTAATCTTGTAGAACTATTTTTCTCATATTTTCCCATAAGTAGTCCACTGTCAGTGGAAAGAGGTTTCCTTTTCTGATGGAGAAAACAATTCAGTATATTTGAAAATACACTATTTTTTAAAATTTATTTTTGAGAGAGCATGCATCTTGGGGAGGGGCAGAGAGAAAGAGGGGGACAGAGGATCTGAAATGGGGTCTGCACTGAGAGCAGTGAGCCCAATGTGGAGCTTGAACTCATGAGCTATGAGAACATAATGTGAGCCTAAGTCAGATGCTCAAACAACTAAGCCACCCAAGCACCCCGAAAATACACTATTTTTTCCCTGTACATGATATTTTTTTCTTTCACTCAAATAGTATCACACAATCACACTAAACTCATACTAAAACTTTCACAATTCTATATTTTATTGTTACACTCTAACATTTATTTCAGTCATTCGAACTACAAAATAATATATGCTATTTTAGCAACTGCACGAGATGTCATCGGTATAAAAGGAAACAACCTCCTCCTTCCCTTTTCTGGCGTTAACCTTTTGTGGTAATGTGGTAAACAATTGTATGCTCTTCCATCTTTTGGATATTAAATTATGTATGAACATGTCCAAAGGTTTGTTTCTGTCTTTTGCTAGTTTTACAAAACATTCTGTATATGATATTCTAAAATTTATTATTTTTCTTGAATAATTTTATCACAGATTCCCTCTAAGTAAGTAGATATGTCTCCCTTAATCTTGAACTGCCCCAACAGTGTTCCAGAAGTATGCATCGTAATTTAAACAATAAAATTCTATTGATGGTGCTTCGGTTGTTTTCAGTCTGCAATCATGACCAACAAGGCTGGAATGAGCCAACTCATTCATATGAAATCCTTTTGCTTTTGTGGGGCAAAATAAGCAAAGAAGAGAAAGATAAACGATTTAACATACATAGAGGAAGAAGGGAGAATAGGCTTTGTTACGGCAGAAGAAAGGCCAATGACTAATACTCGTATGGAGACATTCGCGTCATTAGTAGTCAGCAAAATACAATGATACAAACAAAACACATAAAAATCAAAATAAAAACAAAACCCCCCCTACAACATACTCATTTTCACTCACTGTATTGGCTAAGGCTGTAGATAGTTATAATATCCAGTGGTGGGATTGTGAATTATCTCACATTTTCAAGAAAGCATTTGTCAGTATTTAACAAAATTAAATATGCACTAACCATGGGACTCAACAATCCTGCTCTTGGAAATTAAATTGGGCTATTTTTAGAGAATACCTAGAAACATTTGGTAAATGGGAGATGTGGTGAAAATTTTCCCAGCCATTTCTATTGATAAAAATAAAGCAAATATAAGAAGCTATTCCAGAGCAATTAGGAAGGGAGGTAGTGAGCAATTACCCTCATACATTAACATTGATCCTACCCTGCATATATTTCCTCATAGTGTTTAATGACTTCTTTTGAAAAAAATAATTTGATATGTGCTGGTGTTTTTCAATCTGCTCAAAATGCATGCATGAAGGGCATAAATAATTTTTAAACCAACCAATTAAGTCATATCCCAGGTTAAGAGACATGTGAATCCTGTTCAGTCACTCATAAAAATGCTGCACGTGAGACCTCACGGGGTTCTGGTTCTCCAGGGTGAAGGGGGGGACTGGGTATCTATGCCCAGCCTGTGGCTCTGAACTTATTTGCAACCTGAGTCTTAAATGGAGTTTTAAATAAATCAGAGGACACTGATGTTAGGAAGAAGTGGCAGGTTGGGAGCTCAGAGCTTCATGGGTGTTTGGAAAGGCCTGGTTGGGAGGGGCCCTGACTGGGGGACGTGCTCAAGGGGCTGGGCTAATTCTAGGGGGCTTCCAGCTGCAGGAAATGAAAGGAAGTCTGGTCAGGCAGGGTGAACACACTCTTCACACAGCATATGACAGGCAGAGGTGGTAGCCATGGTGGTCGTTGGATCTAGGAAGGACCTTGGAGAGTGGCACATCAGGCATTCTGGACATAGCCATGACAAGGTACGTGCCAGGATCAGGCAAGGAGCTGGACGGTCAGTCTCTGGAGAGTCCCTCTGGGCTTCTGGTTCAGAGCAGGAAATGAATTCCTGCGAGTGGCTAGAAACAACAAATTACACTCACACTGCTGTTTTACCTTCCTAGAGCTGCCATACCAAAGTACCATCAACTGGGTGGCTTAAGATGACCTAAATTCAAGCAGGACAGTTCTGGAAGCTGGAATTCCAAAATCAAGGTATCGACGGACCCTGCTCCCTCTCAACGTTTCTGATGTTGCGGCAATCTTTGGCATTTCTTGCAGCTGTGTCACTCTGGTCTGCCTCTGCGGCCACGTGGCGCCTTCTCTCGAATGTGTCTGTCTTCACATGTTTTCCTCTCTGTATTTCGCCATCTTCTTATAAGGTCCCAGAGCTGGGGCAGAGTGCAGCCCACAGCAGAGCAAGTGAGTGCTCCTGGTCGGTAGGGCTGGGTGGTGTGAAAGCTGGAGTTCAGAGAGTTCAGGAGAGTGAGGGGCTGCTGATTACACTGGCATTCATAGAGCATTACCTGTCAATGGTTGGCAACTCACACAGATCCAACAAGGTGTGTGAATAATCTAGAAACAAGACATAGAGTTTCCATACCACCAAGAGAAAATTACCAGATATTGAAGAGTAGATTTACAGGTATTAACTCATTTAACCCTTGTGACAAATCTATGGGTTAGGTCCTGTTTTGACCCTGGGACACACGGACAATAGGAGGCTGATGCTAGGTTTCAATGCAAGGGTCTCACGACAGAGCCTGGGTCATCGCTGATGCTCTTGGAGGTCACTTGGAGCTACTCGAACATACACCCTTGCTTCTGGGTGCCTTCTCCGCGAAGCCTTCCCAGGCACCTTGCCTCTTGCTTTTGCACAAAAGGAACCCCTGTCTGACCTCTGTGATGGCTCCATTATTTTATTCACGAAAATGCCTGCCAGGCTGTGCCCATTGTACTCTGTGAGCCTCAAATGAAACAACGAATGGTGAAGTGCTCTGGACACTCTAATGTACCGACCACACATGAATTATTGGTGAGAATGCCACCTCTCAGGGACTGGCTTCTCGGTCTCTCTCCTCACTGTCACTTTCTGTTCTTCTGCTTGAGATCCTTCCTGAAGTCCAGAGCAGTTCTGCAATTATGGCTCTAAATCCTATCTCTAAATAAGTTCTCAAAGCATTTTGAGGCTTGAGATGCATTTTTACTGTTGGCAACAGTATAGAAAGAGTGGGGTTAAAGGAATGTTTGTGTGCAATTTCAGAAGCCTTGGAGTCAGGTGGGAGTAGACAATCTGCTGTCTCCAGAGATGGAAATTGAACCCGGGGAAATGATTCTGATCATCCCCACTGATGGGCCGTCCATTCCAGCCTCTGCCAACCAATCTCTCTGTTTTTCATGTGCTGGATTAGTTCTCACCATTTTGCAATTTTAAGATGCCTCCTTGACCTTCCCTTTTCTCTCAGAACTCCAAACCAGCGGATCTCAAGATGGGGCAGTTAGCAAAGAAGAGGCCGTTAAGGTCAGAATTTCTCCCATAAAGTTGAAATGAGACCCATTTGCATTCCAGAGTATTTTGGGTTTAAACATTCAATTGCCTCTATTTCAATGTCATTTGAGATCATGGCCTCATAGAGCGGACCTGTGCAGTAGCTGTGTGGGTGCGAGAAAGCCTCTTAATTTCCAGCGCGTGAGCATATTGAGTGGAGCTGTGCCTTTGTCTCTCTTTCTGATTCTTTTTCTGGACATTAGACCTGCCCTCGAACACTTGGAAGTGCAACTGCTAAATTGTGCCATTTTCATGGTAATTTCTATAGCAAGACTGAGAGGTGTTTGGTGTAGATTTAGTGTCAGCAATAGCGCAAATCTCTCCCCGAGCACCCGTAAGCAGAACCAGTTGATGATACAGAGAATTTATGACCTGGGAGATCATTTATTTCACATAAAATCAGAAAACCCAAGTACTACTTTGGGATTTTGGAAAACTTTACTGCTCAATTCCCAAAGTTGAAATACTTGAAATATATAAAGTATCATTTCGCAAAAAAACAATGGACTAAGCTGGACCCTTGAATTACAGCCAGGAGAAAGAATACTAAAAGAAGAGAAGTCACTCTTGGGGGACACAAAACCTTGGTTCCTTGCTTCTGTAATATTCACATAGCTTCCTTATATAAAGTGTCTTAGTAATCTTTTGATGTCGTCATTTGTAGCCTTTAACAGTGATATGTAATAATGGTAGACATCATTAACTGAGGGTTTACTAGTCTGTTCTTCGTATGCTTTGACGCCACCCTTTAAAATTTTTCAGAGAGAAAAGAGAACACGTGAGAGGGGCAGAAGGAAAGAGAGAGAGAATTTTGAGCAGGCTCCTTGCTCAGCGTGGAGCCTAAAGTGGAGCTTGATCCCATGACCCTTGGATCATGACTGGAGCTGAAATCAAGAGTTGGATGCTCAGCCAACTGAGCCTACCAGGTACCCCACTTTGATGCTTCTTTGATTTTATTTTATCTTCACTCTAAATTTATCAGATAGCATAATTTCTCTTTTACAGAGAGGTTATATAAATTGTTCAAGGTCACAGAGTTGGTAGGCATAAAAGCTGGATTTATAACTAGGAATCTGTATGGTTTCAATGTCTGGGCTCTTTCTCAATACCATGACACCTTTCCTGAAATTGCTATCAGAGTGAAGCTTTCCTGAGTGGCATACTTGGAGAAGCATGTTTACAAACTAAGGAATATCCAAACAAGAGTGAATAAGATGGTAATCGTCTGGAAACCATAACACAGAGGAAAAGTTGAAATTACAAAGGTCAAGTCAGTGAAAGAGCCACTTAATAATACAATAGATTTCTGCAAATACCTGGAGAGCCAGACATAAGGCCGGACATAGTCTGTGGGGTCAAAAGGTGAGCAACAGGTTACAGCTGAAGGAGGCAACTTTTACCCAAAGGAGGTCAAAACATTTTGAGAGAGCCTGCCCAGCAATGCAAAGGGGAGTGAGTTGATCCTTGGGACGGAAGGCAATAGTTGCTCCTCAAAGGTATTGAGTAGATTGCTAATATTAGGTAGAATGTGGTCTTTGATTGCTAATATTAGGTAGAATGTGGTCTTTGATTGTCTTTGGATGGTCTCTGACACGTCGTTCAATCCTGACATTTCATAAATGTCAATTCACAAGATCTTGGTATGAATAAGGTGACCAGCTCCTTCTCTGATATGATGGAGGAAGATAGACAATGTGGGAACATGCCTGAAGATGGAAAAATCTTGAAGACATTTTGCCTTTTTTAGCAATTTCATTCAAGATTGCTTTATACTTACATTTTCCATCCCAGAAGAACATGAAAATTCTAGTGGTTGATTTTCTCAGAAATTCTGCTTCTGAACTTGAAAAAAAAACAACTTTATTTCAGTTTTTGTCGGTCTAATGTTATTTTTAATGGATTTGGGAGTTCTTTTGACTAGACATTTAATGGGTAACAAAGAACCTGGCAGGAGGTTTTCCTGGTTGGTAATGGGTGTAACTGAATTGTGACAAAATATCAGAAGAGACTCAAAATACAGGCAATTCATTGCACACAGGAAGAATTTTCTCCATGAACTCTGAGCTCTGAGCTGTCAGCACTGAGTCCAATGCGGGGCTTGAACTCATGAACTGTGAGATCATGACCTAAGCTGAAGCTGGATACTTAACCGAATGAGCCACCAAGGTGCTCCAGTAATTGTGTTTTTAATTTATTTTTTATTTTGGGGGGGTGGGTGTGCGCGTGTGTGCACCAGCAGGAGAGGGCAGATGAAGTGAGCATCTCAAGCAGGCCCCATGCCCAGGACAGTGCCCGACCGGACTCAATCCCAGGACTCTGGGATCACAACCTGAGCTGAAATCAAGAGTCTGATGTTCACCCAACTGAGCCACCAGGCACCCCGCTAGTCGTTAATATAATAAAGATTTTCACAAAATTTTTGTTCTTTTGAGAGTAGTGCCCTAGAAAGCTAAAACGTAATCGCACTCAGAATGTCCACGATGTGAATGTATTTTGATTAAAATATAAATATTTAAAAATAAAAACCACTTCAATTACTAATATTTTTAAAAAGCGATTCTTTCTAAAAATTCAGCATTATCCATTAAGTAAAACTGAAATGATAAGTGGTGATTATAAAAATTCCTAATGCAATTATTTAAAGAAACCGAAAATTCATCATTTGATTTTTGGAACACTTCATATCTAGTTTTTCAAAAATCTAGACCCTTATGCACACAACTCATAAACTGTCCAAAATTGCATGATGTGTTTCAGTCACCATGTTCAAGTGTGATGAGTGAACAGCTAACAAGGAAACGGACTCCTGTTCCCACGAGAACACCACGTTTCATTGTCTGAGAATCTAATACATTGGTAGGCCATCGCAGAGAAAGAAACCCATGTGGCACTTCTTTTGTTTTTCTTTCTTTCTTTCTTTCTTTTTTTTTTTAAATGCATTTTTATTTATTTTGAGAGAGCGAGCCGGTGAGCAGGGGAGGGGCAGAGAGAGGGAGGAGAGAATCCCAGCAGGCTTCGCTGTTGGCGTGGAGCCCAATGCGGGCATCGAACTCACAAGCCCTGAGATCATGGCCTGAGCTGAAACCAAGAGTCAGTGGCTCAACCGACTGTTTCCAGGACACAGGGCGAGGGCTGCGGAGAAACGTTTCTAGGGAGCTGAGACAATGTGGTTCATGGGCAAATCTTCAGTAAGGAAACGCCCATGGGTGTCAACATGTAAATTATGTCAGTGTGTGTATTTGCGACTCCCGGGGCTGGCTCCCAGGGAGGCGCCTCTCCCGTGTTCCTTGGCTGCTGGAGTAAATGGGTGGCTGGGTGAGGCGGCAGGGAGCAGAGGAGTCAGGAAGCATCTTGCTACGTTTTGGAAAGTCTTCTGGGCCCTATGAAGACTGGGCCCTGGAAAGAAGGCAATGTCCCTGCAGAAGAAACAAGCGTTTGACAGAAACGCAGGAGATGAGTCTTGAATATTCGTTACATTTTAATCTAGGAGTAGAAATTCTTTACAAACAGATGTGAGTTTTTTCCCCCACCCAAAATATGAAGACTAATTTGTACATCTTCAGCAAGGTTGGCTGCAGATCTAATGTACCCTCTTGAGGGATGACAAAAGTCTCATGTTTAAATTGCTTTCTTATTGCAGTTACCAACGTTCAGATGTTTCTTCAACTATGAAAAATAGCAGCAAATTACTCCACGGAGATAATAAACAGCATTTGGAGAAACAAAGGAGTCAACCTGCCAAGCTTCTTAGACTCAAACACGAGCCTGCGTACATTCTGGGAGAATCTATTTTGAGGACAGTGACAAATGTGAATAATCCCATGCTTCAGATTGTGTTGGCTTTGTGTGTGTATCTCGCAGATCACAGGTTCCTCCCCACACATGGGATGTACTCCAGAAGTCACTTCGGATTCACTTCCGACTGAACTGTTGTTTTATGCAAATGATTTCAGACAATGACTTTGTTAAGTGATAACCTTCACTGTGCAGAATATGCCGTTCAGTCATTAAAAGAAAGCAAATGTATTGTGGTTGATGCTCAGGCAATAGAGAGATTTTAATCACAAGGATGGAGTTGCCAAAGTGCTTAAAAATTCCAGGACATCCTTTTGTAAACCATCCATATTAAAGATCTTAGAAAAATAAAGATCTTAAAAAATAAAGCACTCAATATTTTTTTTTGTAGCGAGAGAAAACCTCAGAACTTTGTTAAGTGATCAACGCTATTCAACTTTATTCTTGCTCCTTTTTCTTTATCTATTCATTAAACATCTTAGAATTAAAAAGAGATACTTGTGATTTTAATGGTAGGAAAGAAGATGAGATAAAGATGATTAGACTAATAAATATAAGAAAACTTCACTTTGAAATAAGACAGCAGATTCTACTATTTTCCTTGAGCATTTATGAACAAAATGGTTTGATGGTCTGAGCAGGCCTCCATAATTCGGGAAATGGACTCTGGTTTTCATGATTGGAAATTGATCTAATTTTTATTGTTTTCCCTTATGTTATGAATTAGGACTTTTCTAAGAAAAATCATCCTCATGTTTAATTCTTTCTGTCTGAAATGACTACTTCACACAGATTTTTTTTTGTTGTTTTTTGGTATCACTTTCTTTTTCAAGGAGTATACTGGATAATCACCGAACTCCTCTATAATTACATGGCAAAGACTATGTAAATACGTAATTATGTTCATGCAGATTACTTGATAATTATACTTCCAGTTACCAAGTAATGAACAGAATAATCATCATGCAACTTGCAGCTCTTAGATTTTCAGCTTGGTCTTTGTTTTAAAAAAGGAGAGAAGTAGATAATTGCTCCATGGTTACATGGCACTTACACTGTCAACAGTCATGTATTTACGTTGTTATTATATGGTTATTTTTTACCTTGTAAGATAAAGTGGTACTGCTTTTTAAAGAAGTCCTTCCCTCCTCTTTTCAATAGGAATTTCATGTCTCACACTGATGAATAGCAAAGCTGAGCTTCTCTTTTGTGGATGCTTTAATACGCAGGGCGGTGCAGAACCAGAACTGGAAAGGTCTCTGAACTTTCCCAGAATAAAGGCAGAGAGAGAGAGAGAGAGACAGAGAGAGAGATTGTATGTCAAGTTTTATCAGTGATACATGAAACACATAGTTATTAATCCTAAATCCAGGAGACTCGTTCCCCAGCCAACAATGGTTTTTGTTTGTTTGTTTAGATTATCCACAGGACCTGTTACTCAGGGTCCCCTCCGTCTGGGGCACACTTCCTGCACAATTTCAGGAGCCAGCTCTATTATCTCTCGTTGGCCACATCATTCCAAGCCCTTGTATGCTTCCTATCTTCTCCTTACCCTGGGTACATGCCTTTATGATAGCACGTATTTTAGTAAGTCCCGAACACAAACCTGTTAAAGTCCCTATGATCCCTTTGGTCTTCACCTGATCTTCTCCAGAATCTGACACACAGTATGGGTACAAATATTTTATGGATACATTTCATTTTTTTTTACATTTGTATTTATTTTTGAGAGATAGAGTGAGACAGAGCGTGAGTGAGGAGGGGCAGAGAGAAAGTGACACAGAATCTGAAGCAGGCTCCAGGCTCTGAGCAAGCTGTCAGCACAGAGCCTGACACAGGGCTCGAACTCACAACAGTGAGATCATGACCTGAGCCAAAGTTGAACATTTAACCGACTGAGCCACCCAGGCGCCCCTGGATACATTTTCAATAAATAAATTAATTAAAAGATAGATGTGCAGATAGAAAAAATAGACATACAATACACTTAATAATACATTGCCGATTAATGAGTTCCCAAATCATTACCTTTTGCTCTTCCATTAGCCTAGTCTTGCAGATCCAAACAGCATTTTCTTCAATTTCAGTATGGTTATCTCAAAAGTTTTGTTTTATTTGTTTATTTTTTATCATCACAGGTTTTGTCTTTGACTTTGGGAGATTAAAGAAGTTTCAAATAAGACGACAGGACATTGGGTCCATGCCGTCATGTCATTGATCTGACGTTCACTTAACACACATTATATTTTATGCACTGTGATCAGCACCGAGGAGATTTTAAGATAGATTAGTTATTTTTCTGTCTTTAATAACTCACCACTCACAGGGGAAGGAAGAACTTCTATTTTAAAGTGAACTTTAATATAAAGCAGAAGAAAATAAGGACTATAATATGAAGCAGGCAACCCATGAATACTGCTTTCCCTGGTAATTTCAAGTAACTTTATATTTTACAAGCTACTTTTATTTTTCCAGAGAAATTGGCCCATGGCTGCTCAAATAAATTACCCTTTCATTTTGCATGAGCCATAGGTTGAGAATTTACAATTAATTTTGTTAATTACAGAAATTATAAAAGCATACTATTGTGTTTCTATGCTAGCAAGCATTAAGTGAAAGTAGGGGCGTCTGGGTGGCTCAGGTCAAGATCTCTTCATGGGTTTGAGCCCCGCATCGGGCTCTGTGCTGACAGCTCAGGGCCTGGAGCCTGCTTTGGATTCTGTGTCTCCCTCTCCCTTTGCCCCTCCCTCACTCATGCTCTGTCTCTTTTTCTCAAAATTAAATAAACATTAAAAACAAATTTTTAAAGAAAATAGCCATTGCTTCTTTTGTTTTTCAGGGAATGTTAATTTAAAAAAAAAAACTCTATATTTTTTGAAGGATAATTTTATAATATGATAATTTGATGACCATTGGGAATTTGTATAAAGGTTGCTAGAATATTTTTATTAAATTTTAAATTTAAATTCATTAATGGCATTTCTAGATGCCAAATAATTTTATTATCTCATATTTAAAGTAATTAAAATGAAAATAAACCAAAGTCAAGAATTTATGCATGAATCAAACGATGGAAGAAAAAATCTAAATGGACTTGAGAATTTAGCATGTAAAGACTACATTTAAATAATTAGGGAAAACAGCCACCCGGAAAAGATTACAACTCAATCTCTCCAATCACTTTGTGGCAGTGTACATTAAAGATATCCCCAATGTTGAGTGTGAGAAATCAAAATATAAAACAGCTGAAAAAAATATGTAAATAAACTAATATTAGAGTAAAAAAAGGCCTATTAACTATGACCGTAACAGAAAAATGGATACATTTGATTACATACACATTAAAAATTCATTCAGAGCACAAAAGGAATTAATTTCTCAATATATAAAAGCCTAACAATTCAATAGCAAATTAACAATCTGAAGGGCAAAATAAGTTAGCTGATTGTGCACAGAGGAAAAAACGCACAAAAAAAATCCTGTGAAATCTGCAGAAAGATGTGTCAACGCTTGCCTCCGTTAAAGAAATATGAACTAAAGAACTGCATTGGAGAGTACGCTCTGTGGACCCGGATGTGGAGAATCCCATCATTCCTGAACACTGCTCTTGGCGTGTATTCTGACTGGAACGGATGTCACGGCATGTCAGTGTCAAGGTGGTAAGGCAGCTTCCAGCTCGTGTCCGAGGAGGGGAAGCAGCCGCTTCCCTCAAAAGCCTCAGAGGGCAGAGATTGGTGGTCTTCCGCCATATGCAATTGGTCGAAGCAGTGACGCGACCAGCACAGATTCAACGGGATTCAACGGGATTCAACGGGATGGAGAGACCGACACCATCCGTGCACGGGAGCTCAGCAAGGAACCTGCAGGCATCTTTCATCCTCTCTCTCCTCCCATATACATATATATTTCTGTTCATATAAGGTCTATTTAACAACCTTACCTAGGGCTGTGTCTGGGCAAAGAGACCAGGAGGGAGACTAGAGAGCTGAAATTAGAGGGACATAGTTTTCACTTCATTCCCTTTTATGGTCTCTGAATTTTTATTTTTGTTTTAATTTTTTTTTATACTTTATCGTCAAGTTGGTTTCCATATAGCACCATGCTCATCCCCACAAGTGCCCTCCTCCATGACCATCACCCCCCTTTCCCTTTCCCTCTCCCCTGTTCTCTGAATTTTTAAAAAATGTTTATTTAATTATTTTGAGGCAGAGAGAGAAAGAGAGAATCTCAAGCAGACTTCATGCTGTCAGCACAGAGCCCCAAGCAAATTGCACAACAGCGTATAAAGAATTCTCGAACTTATTAAAATATAAGTGCTGACACTTTGGGGGGGTGTGGGTGTGTGTATGTGTGTGTGTGTGTGAGCCAGGGAACACACTGTGTGAAAATACACACCAGCAAGCAGAGACCCTAAGCAGAGTTGTGGGCAAAGAGGCAGAAGAAAGAGCGCAGGGCTGCTAGCGGCAAGTCTCAGGCACCGGTGGGCAGGGGGTCAAGTCCTCGCCGTGTGGATTTTCCCTATCGGCATCAGAACTGTTGCCGAGCCACAAGAGAGCAGGGAACCGTTATCTCCCGGCGGTGTGTTGCTATGTGCACACCATGGGGCCGATGAGAGCTCAGGACCTGGGCTGACTGGGAGCCACAGCTCATTTAGAACACAGGGATTGAACACACAGACACGCTCTGGCACTTTCTACAGAAATGATAAGCCTCTTATCTCCATTACGAGAATTTAAACTTCTGTCTTAAAGTTAATTCTACCGTCTGCTTCTGGTTTAAGAAGTGAGCGCAGGTCTGTACAGACGCTTGAGCCATCCAGGCTGTAAAATCCAATATTGAGTAAGGCAGGCTCGTCCCCGTGAGCCTCTGCCTAAACCACGCAAAGCCCCCGTGAGACTCTGGTC
>PISW01000453.1:399717-493404 GCA_004023785.1 Mungos mungo | reverse complement strand
GGTACAAAATCATTATTTTCTTTTGGTGTGAAATTCAGCTACGTGCACTGAGTGTGGTAGGAACTACTTAGTGTTATTATTTAACTCACCAACTGCATCTGATAGAACTCAGACGTGAGAAAGTCTGATCTGTTACTTCCAGGAGCAATTCGAATGTAAAATATAGAGTTATTCTAGCCAGGCACATTACTTAGGACAGTTGTCACCTTTTTTTTTTTTTTTACATTTTCAAACTTTAAGCACTCCATTTGTTTAGATATTTATGCCTTCCAGTTTAAAAATAAAAAGTTCTGGGGCGCCTGGATGGCTCAGTCAGTTAAGTGTCTGACTTCGGCTCAGGTCATGGTCTCATGGTTGGTGGGTTCGAGTCCTGCGTCAGGCTCTGCTCAGAGCCTGATGTCTGCTTCAGAGTCTATGTCTCCCTCTCTCTCTCTGCCTCTACCCTAATTGTGCTCTCTCTCTCAAACATGAAAAAATATTTTAAAAAAATAAATAAAACTAAAAATTTCTTTCACTGGTGGTCAAACTAGTTGACTCTCCTGGATTGACTGTCTGTTAGAGGCAAAGTGGTAACCACTGTTCACACAACTTTGAAGCTAGAAGAATCTGAAAGGTGAGTCAGTCGGGACAGACTAGGTTGTTCTGTGGTAACAAAAAATTACGAACGCTTAGTGGCTCACAACTATAGTGATGTTTTCTTCTTTTTATTGCTCATTGTACAGGTCAATTCTGAGTCATCAGGGGCTCTGCTTCACACCATCTCCACTCAGGGGCGTCGGCTGACGGAGGCTCCTAGATCGACCTGGGAAGTTGGTCCTCACTGTGGCCGTGGAAAGAGAACCAGCAAACGCGTGCCCTGGCTCTTCAAGTGTTCTGCCTCTGCGTGGCACACGGCACACATGCTCACATCTGTTGGCATCAGTTAATGATATGGCCATTGCCCAATTTCAGGAGAATGGAGGTACCATCAACCCTGTGGTGTGCCTACAGGGGGACAGTGGGGATATTGATGAGCAACAGAGGGACAGCCATAGCAGAGGCAAGGTATTTTGTTTATTTTACAAATGGCTAAGGATCAGGGAGTTTGAGTAACGTGGGTAAGATCACTAGCTGGAATTTGGGCAGCATTCTGTGTACGAAGAAAGATGTTACTATTAAGAAATGATTATTGGGGCACCTGGGGTGGCTCTGTCGGTTAAGCGTCTGACTCGGTTTCAGCTCAGGTCATGATCTCATGGTTGGTGAGTTCAAGCCCCACATCAGGCTCCATGCTGACAGTGCAGAGCCTGCTTGGGATCTGTCTCTCCCTCTCTCTCTGCCCCTCCCCCACTCATGCTGTGTCTGTTTCTTTCAAAATAAATAACAAACTTAAAAAAAGAAATGATTATTTGAAGGTATGAAAATACAATCAAACTTAACATCGATTGAATGACAGAGCATATTTAGGAGGGAATTAAATGGTTCAGTTTTCCAGGGTAGCAATGAACTTCTCTCAGCAGACCATGCTGTTAGGTGCTGTGAATGCTTGTAAGGACCCTGAACTTCCTCCTCAGCCCCCAGGAGAGCTCTGCAATCTTGGGTGATCACCCAAGTTAGCCAAGTCTCAGCTTCTTCCTCCTGGGTGGGGCTGCTGGGTTCGCAGATAATCTCTCTGGGCTGACAATCTACATATGACAATCTCCATGGCAGCCAGCGACTCCGACTTCTGATTCTTCTTTTCCTGTTTTCCTGATATCCAGTGAGTGGATTAATAATCTAACCTTATTTGCCATTCTAGCGTCCCTTCTTAGACCCCAGTTTTTATAGCATTATTATAACTCGAATAACTTTTAAAGCACTCTTGGAGGTTTTCCCCACTCCTTAAAAATAATCCCTCTCATGTGATTTTTATCAGTGCAATCCAAAACCGAGCTGCTATTCTGGAAAGTATTTTAAAGTCATTATCGAAAAGTTGTATTCTGCTCAACAATTTCTGTATATTTGATGAAATGGAAATAGCATATTGGGTATAGTGGGGTCGCGGAGATGCATGGATCACTTCCTACCCTGTGAACCTTCATTTATCCTCAAAAAAACGAAGAAAAAGTTGTAGAGCTATTGGTTACTTAGGAAAATAAAATATTGCCAAAGTACAGAGCCATTTGACCCAAAGTTTCTTCTAGAAGAAAAGTAAACCTGAAATAAAGATGCACCGTACATATACCTTTATATTTCCCAGAAAATATTTTCAAAGCATGGCTGAAGCAGTTATTTTAGAGAAGCAAAATAAACTAGAGGTAATGTATCGGGTCAAACATTATGATGCATTTGGAGGATATGTAAGTAAAAATCCAAGAAGAGGGCTGCAGAATTACCTTTGTCCTGTCTACACTCTCCCCACCACGGCGCTTAAGTCAGGCCTTCCTGCTAGTTTCATTTGAAAGAAGTAGAGGGTCTCTTCCGCCTTCGACTGAATGAGCCTCTGTCAGTCTTTGTCACTTGGCAAGGGGTCAAGTGGTGGAGAGCCTCACGGGGGCCGGTGACCGGCCGGAGGTCCTGACGTCTCACGGCATTTGATGCATCACTTGTGATGCATTTTACACAAGAGACAAGAGGCTTCCTCAACAATGGAGCCTTCCCACAGCCAAGGAAAAGCACTGGTGTCCCAGGGAAATGCTGTGCAAAAAAACTGCGTCACACAGACTGCCTTTACAGAGGGACAGTCTGGTGCATGTACCTTCTTGAACACGGGTCGGAATTTTTATTTGCAAGACAATATTGGGGGGCACTTGGGAATATTGGTGTGTTTTTTTTGTAATTTACATTTTTAATGTTTATTTTATGCTTGAGAGAGAGCAACGGAGCACAGCAGGGGAGAAGCAGAGAGAGAGAGGGGGAGACACAGAATCCAAAGCAGGCTCCAGGCTCCGAGCTGTAAGCACAGAGCCCAACACAGGGCTTGAACTTGTGAACTGTGGGATCATGACCTGAGCTGAGGTCGGATGCTCAACCAAGTCACCCAGGTGCCCTGCACTTTACATTTTTAAGCAGTCATTGCAAAGAAATTATATAATAATAAAATGGCCTATCCAGACAACCGTGGTCCGTTCAGAATTAAATAAGACTAAATAAGGTAAAGAAATAAAAGTACGCCGTCAGCTTTAAAACACTACACAGCAGTGTGTCATGTCATTATGATTTGACTCACGGCTTTGATTTCACATGACCTAAGAGGCGATGGCATTTGGCTGAAAGCAAAAGGAATCTCCTTTGCTGTGTGTGAAGGGCAAGTCACGCATCTTACAGCCTCCAAAGCAAGAAAATATTTCTCCCGAGCAAGAGATCTCTTTTCGGAGCAGGCTCCCAAGATAATTTTGCTAGTATTGGATGTGCAGATTTAGGTGCCGCACACGACCTCTTTTCCTGTTACTGCCACCTTGACTTTGCCTTGCCCTTGTGTCCCACTCAGTAAGTGATTCCACCTCTATGGTTTCCTCTGTGGTAATAGCTTACGGTAGATAGGGCAGGCAGAATTAGCTCCATTATACAGATGAGTAAGTCAAGTCTTATAGGAACTAAATGGCCAATCAGATTTCACAGATACTAATCGGCGGGTAGCATGTCAGACTCCATTCTTCTAGATCCACACCTAGTCCTCTCTCTAGCAAATGATTGTCACCCTGTGAGCCTCTGGGAGGGCAGAGACCAGGTCTCTTTTCTTTGCCTCTGTATGTCTGTGATGTAGCACTATGGGCACCCATAGCATCACTGTATCGATGTCTGCTGATTGATTATGCTCAGATTATCGTTTCTTTTAACTCTTAGAATGAAATGCCTGGGGGAGGGAAGAAGTATCATGATCAAGGAAGTGCTCAAAGGGAAACTCTCCTCTCAAAAGGTTCCGGTACTTGCATAAATGGCAGAGTTTTTCATTCCGTTGGATATTTTATCATCAAGTTATTCAGTTTGAAAGAGGCCTTTCATGCTCCAAAGTCCAGGAAATAAAAAAGTGTCTCATCTGTCAATGAAACGTATGACGTCGAGCATGGGGCTCAGTTAACATTTGCCACTTCAAAACGTTTCTGAAAAAAATAAATCAACAATTATATTTAAAGATGGGAAACAGCTTAACTTAAAGAAAAAAAACCCATAAGCATCTGGCAGGAATTTGGAATCATCCTCTTGCTCTTGACCTATCTGTATTCTAGCCCTCCCTCAGGGCCGTCTTCCCACCCTAGCCACTGAATTTGATCATTTCCAATCTATGGTGCGCGTAGCTTACCCAGTGAAGAAGTCAGAATTGAGACAAGGTGTGACCAGAGAAGTCACGCCCGTTTTCCAAGAAGGAAAGGAACGGGAAGGGAGAAGAGACTTTGCCGCTGAGAATGTGGAGGAAGCATAGTTCACAGGGACCTGGTTACTGAATCTGGAAAGTGAAATGAGGGTTTTTTCAGAGACCAAAGCCAAGTCTGTTTTGGGAACTTGAGCATAAATAAGAAAGATAGTCTCTCTTCTAAGGTGGTTTCCCTCACTGTAGAAACCTCGAGGTCTACACGGGGGTCCTGGAGGTCTACACGAGGCTTTCCCAGTATCCTCAAGAGAGCAGTGAATGGTCTGAGGAGCTAAGGACAGCAGTGGGTGGGCAGGAGAGGGGGGCTGGGTACACATGAAGCTTCCATCCTCAAGGCGTAGGGGAAAGCTGGAAGCAGAGAGCTCAGTCTGAATTCGGTTTGGGAGCCTGTGTCCTGTCAGAATGAAACAAGCCTTTTGGTAGTTGAGGCAGAGGGGGAGGTTCTGAGTCGAGCTCTGTCAGCTATCATGTGGCCGGGATCCTTGTCATGCAGGTGATCCTTGGGGATGTTGTAGAAGGTAGTTGCCACCTCTGGCCAGAGAGCTTGCTGGGGACATGGCCGTGGTCTTGGTGCATGGGCCAGCCTGGCCAGGATACAATGAGATTCTCAGGTGGACCTGGGTCTCCCGGCAATGCCAGCGAGCCCGGGTGGGGCTGGGCCAGTGGGCACCCCACCTGCTTCTGATCCAGCCCAGAAGGGACTGATCAGGAACGCACCAGCCTCAGGCATTCCCAGCACACGAGGGCATGCGAGGTCGTGTGGGGCACCAGGGACATTTTTTGCCCTAATAGTTGAGTAAGATGTAGAGAAGGATGTTCATGGCAACTTCCACAGAGGCCACAGAACAGCTGCTGTCATTGGGAGTGGTGGATGGGTGACACTTTAAAGAATTGACCTTCTGGGGCGTCTGGGTGGCTCAGTCAGTTGAGCATCCGACTTTGGCTCAGGTCATGATCTCACAGGTTGTGAGTTCGAGCCCCGCATCGGGCTCTGTGCTGACAGCTCAGAGCCTGGACCCTGCTTCGGATTCTGTGTCTCCCTCCCTCTCTTCCTCTATTTCCCTCTCCTGATAGCACTTTGTGCCTCTCTCTCCCTCTCTCTCTCAAAAACAAATAAACATTAACAAATTAAAAAAAAGAATTGACCTACACGAAAGGGGTTGTTGTGAGCTGGGAGGAGACGGAAGTAGACAACATGGCATCAACTGGAAAATGTGATTCTCTGACCTTCGGTGGAGCTCGAGGTTGCAAGGAAGATGAGCATGCACTCAGTTACAGAAAAATACGGAAACCTTTCTTTGCACACTCGAGTGTGTTAAATACATTTGTGCCACATGACCTGGGTGCCCTTTTGAAACTAGAAAGTTAGGTGGAGAATTTGGTGTTGAGCCGTGAAACTATTCACCTCAGTCCTATCAGATCTCAGAGAGTTATGACCTAACTCATTTTGAAGATCATATAAATGGATGGGAAATCAATGGGAGTTTTGAAGATTCATTTCCTTTTCGAAGGTTTATGAAGAAAACACGGCTCAGACTTGAATCACCTAGGCTGAATGCATGGGGCTGACATGCACACTCTATGTGGCTACAGTTATGTTTACATGTCTGTAAGTTAATACATATGTTAAAAATATTTTTTAAGTTTATTTTATTTATTTTGAGAAAGAGAGCAGAGAGAGAGAGAGAGAGAGAGAGAGAGAGAGAGAGAGAGAGAGAGAGAATCCCAAGCAGGCTCTGTACCACTAGCACAGAGCCTGATGTGGGGCTTGAACCCATGAACCATGGGATCATAACCTGAGCCAAAATCAAGAGTCTGATGCTTAACTGACTGAGCCACCCAGGTGCCCACATGTGTTGAAAATATTAAAGACGAAGGCAGAGCTAGAGTGGAATGGAGCGTTTCTCACCCAGACCGCTCCCCTATGATCGGAGGTTACATCCACCATCATTTTGTGCCTCCCCTCTTCATCACATTCCATGCTGGATGATTAATAAATGAATGAATCCTGCTTAAGTTAGTTAAGACACACCTGCTGAGAGAACCCCGATTCCTGAGACAAAAGAAACTTTACTGATTTGCAATATCTTCTTAAAACATGACAACACATTCGATGAGAAACAAATAAATATCCAGTGTGTGCATGGAAGGAATATGCATTTGAGGCATTTTGGATTGGTATCAATAAACAATATCACCACCTTGAAGTGATTGTTATAGTTTGCAAGGGAAGCCAGGTGGATGCCAACTTAATGTAAGGTTAGCATTGTTAAGAAGGACCCAGCTTAATTAATATAGTGGGTAATTCTGCTTCCAGCTCCGCGGCGGGTGCTGGTGCTGGTGGGTGTGTCCTGAGTTAACGTGGTGAGACGGAGTCCTACCCTTTCATTGAATTAGGATCTATTATCAGTAGTCAAATCCCTTCCCAAATGCCCTTCATCAAAAGGCCACTTTATTCATATAGGGGCGACTTTTATTTTCACTCCGCCTTGCAGGAGAAAGAGAAATAAAGAAACACAAGGCGGCTGATCCATCTTGACCTGGTGAGATTGCTCACCCATCTGCGGTGAGCGGGGGTGGCCCCTCCCTGCCCCCGCTCGCTCTCCTGGGTGCCGGGTGTAGACTCTCTGTCACACAGAAGCCTGGCCAGGCAGGGTCAGGGTAAGTGACAGTGTGGAGATTAGTGAGGGATTTTTAAAAGCACCAGAGAGGTATTATTAATCCTTTGAAAGTGTGAGCCTCTCTGATATGGCAGTCAGACTCCTGGGGAAAGGACACAGCATTCTGCGCACTTGATAAGGAGAGTGTAAAGTAAAGTGCAATGAACCTAATGATCCAGAAATGATTATTAGAGGAAATTAATACCATCTTCAGGAGATTTGTGTCACTTAGCAGAGCATTTGAAAGAAGCAAAGATTCCTTTATATCGAGCTGCCTTTCATTTTAAGTATAAACACATGCATTTACATTCTATCACACGAAGATTAAAGATCTGGCGTTGAATGAGCAAAAGCTGTTTAGCTTCTGAGCAGAAGCCACGAGGCCGTTGTGAGCGGGTTTTTGGGAGATGTGGGCATTCTGGAGTGTTCCTTTCCTTCTCTGCTTAACCATCATGTAGTAGTATTTGGGGCATGATTTTGATCCTTTCCATAGATCGTGTCGGTATTGGACTCTTGTCAGAGGAGAAATGTAAGTGGCCATATTGTCCTACATGACACTGGAATGTGATCTATGCACAGAGCCCACCTGTCCCCCCACTCACCTGTCTGTTGGCAGGGGCTGAGAGAGAGGGCTGTGCAAGAGTTAAGATGTGATTTCCTTCAACAAGGCTTCCCCTCATGGCTCCCATTGCTTCTGAAGCTCTTGAGGAGGAGGGGTACCTCCATGTCCATCGAGAGCTAAGAAAAGGAGACTAACTGTGCTTCAGGATTTTTCTGGGCTGGAGATGGAGGCCCCGTCTGCTAGGATTTTCCAGAGAACACTCAGCAGCTATGACAGGTAAGCATTTCACAGCACACAACCCCTCTTACGCGTAGAATCTTGGAATTTTAGAACTAGAGGAACCTAAAATTATTTCATTGACGCCCTCCATTGTATAAAGGAGACTCAACCAAAAGAGATTAAGTAATCTAATCAACACCACCCAGCTATTTACTGAGAAACCAGGCTTTTCTTACTATGACATCAAGGTTTTTGTTTTTGTTTTGTTTTCTGAACCCTATCCTTACTCAAGTTTTAATTAACTTTTTTCCAGCAGAGTGATTAGAATTATTTTTAAATGGTAAAGTTACATTAAGTAACATTTTTCTATTCTGGAGAGCAACCTTACTTTCTTTTCCTTGGAAGACAAATGGAAGCCAGGGGAGAGGAGCGGAGGAGAAGCAGGGGTGGGGATACCTTCTGAAAGCCCGGCTGGAATACTTGGGAGACCTGAGCGCCTTGTGCTTTGGAATTTATCACCAAAACCTTTCCCTAGGAACCTTGTTCTGAAGGGAGCTGAACGACCCCCACCGCCCCCCATGCTTCTTCATCCCTTTTTCCCTCGAAGACAGCTGAGACCCAAAAGTCTATGAGAGGGTATTGGGTCTCTTCTACAAATCAATTAATTTCTTCCTCATGGAATTTTGTCGATTCTGGGAGTGAACCCACATGGAATAGAACCAAGTTTCTTGCTAAGGGGGCTGAAGAGTGTCTTTGTCACAACAAAATTAAGCTAACACATAATTGTCATTTGCTTTATTCTTATGGAAATTGAACATTAGCATGTGTATAATTGATCTCAAGTCCAGACACATCAAAAGACATGAATCTATGTATCTAGGTGCTTTTTGTCTAATTATAAGGAACTACATATGTTCTTACTCAAAACTTGTGTTTGCTTTAATTTTTTTTTTTTTTTTTTTTTTAATGAGAGGAAATGTCTTTATTCCAAGCCCCTGCCCCGGGCATTTAAGAATCTCTTTCCTTTTGCCTCAAATGACCGGAGCTACAGTCATGAGCCTCTCTAGGGCCCTTGAACTGAACACTTATTCTTTTAAAAATCATCAACACAGGGTCTGCTGCCAAGTGGCAAGGCCAAGCCTTCTCTCCATGCCTAGGATGGGTTTCTTTGTTCCGCTGCTGGCAGAGAGGAGAAGGGCCTTGGAAATGGGTACTGAAATGACGGTAAGAGAGCTACTATTGATCTTTCAGAATTCACGCAAACACACCCAGAACCTGGAGTCAGGATATTCCCATAAACACATGAAAAATTATAAATGGGATTACGTGAGTATCTCCTCTGTGAGGTTAATAGAAAATGAAGCATATTTGCTTTATTATCATAAAGTACATGTAGATTTGCTGCTATATCCAGAATTTCACCAAAGTAGGAAATTAAACTCAAAAGTTAGAACAAAAATCAGTTGTAAATAATGTGTAAAAATGTGTTTATGAGACCTATAATTGATAGTGAGATATTTGGTTCCAACTTCCTAAGACAATTACAGAATACATAAAAATTCTTATATAAAAGGAAGATAACCATGAAGGTAGATGCATAGAAAGGAGGGCTATAGAACAATGCGTGGGCGGTTCAGTTGGTTAAGTGTCTGACTTTTTGTTTCGGGTCAGGAGATAATCTCATGGTTTGTGAGTTCAAGCCCCACATCAGGCTCCGTGTTGACAGTGCAGAGCCTGCTTGAGCTTCTCTCTCTCTCTCTCTCTCTCTCTCTCTCTCTCTCTCTGCCCCTCCTCCTCTCACTCTCTCCGTCTCTCTCTCTCAAAAATTATTAAATAAACTTAAGAAAAAGAGGGTTATAGAGATTTCAAATACAACATACAGTTTTTGGAATTCTTTCATGTGTTAGGTACATGCATGTAGTTCTGTTGTTTTATGTGTCTCATAAAAAAAGCATATTTCTACGATTTCATATTAGCATTTGGAAAAAAATTAAGATGCTGTAAAATATGACCAAATATTCCTGCATGTGTATAGTTCTGTGAATGCTGAACAAATACAGGGTTTCCTAACCTGTTTTTATTAGTTGTTGCTAGGTTTTCTAAGAAGAATGAATTACCATTTTCTCTTTCTATCATTGATGCTTAAAGTTGTTTTCATTGGAAAAGGGAAGCCTCAGAAAGTTAGGATGTGTTACTGGGCTTACAGATGGAAATATTTTAGGTTATATGTACGTGGGTACCGCAAAATGCTCATTGTTCTGACACTTGAGTAGTGTGTGTGTGTGTGTGTGTGTGTGTGTGTGTGTGTGTGCGCGCGCACGCACACACACATGAATGTGTTGCTGAAGAAAAATAAAGAGGTTTCCTTCTGGGATTTAATGCCAAAACAATGTTAGTAATAGCTTATATACAAAATTTTGCATTCTTAAGATTAATTTAAAAAATCTCTTTGATACCCAATTGGATCACATAGCATGTGGACATTTACAATTTTTTTTAGCAAACTATTTTTTAAATTTTAAACCAACTGCTAAAACATAAAGTCTATATATCCAACTGTCTCTTGACAGTACTTACATAACAAACGAAAAATGTCTACAGTAGAGCATGTGATTTTCCCCCACAAATCTGCCCCTCTCCTGACCTTCCCCATCTCAGCAAAGGACACCAAAATTCACTGAGTTATTCCTGGGGGAATTTTTAAATTTAAACTTTGTGTATGTGTGTAAAGGGGTTGGTCCGAGGCATGGTCGTGCACGTTTGCCACTGGTGGTCCCCACATACACAATGAAGTTCCTTTTAAGGGGGATCTTGTGTGAAGACAGAAAGACTTCTAGAAAGTTTTTCGTTAACAATGGTGCTGGATTGCAGATGCTTTGCATAGTCATGTGTCTGTTAATATTTACTGGGTGTGTACAAAGTGCTGGGTACTCTTTTAAGTACTGGGAATACATCTGTGAATTGAGGTACACTAGCTCTGAAGAAACAAGATCCGATCATCTTGGATGAATCATACAATCTGATTATACTCAACTCCACTGCTGTCGTTTCCTATTAGACACACACATAAAATTGCTGAATGTGTTTCTGTCATTAAGAATGTCTTATTTGGGGCCCTGAGTGGCTCAGTCAGTTGAGCATCTGACTTTTAATCATCTAGGGTCAATCATGATCCCAGGGTCACATTGAACCCTGCATTGGGCTTCATGCTGGGCATGGGGCCTGCTTGAGATTCTCTCTCTCTCTCTTCCTCTGCCCCTCCCCTGCTTACACTCTCTCTCAAAGTAAAAAAAAGAAAAGAATGTCTTATTTATGGTAGAATCAATTTAAAAAATTAAAATGAGTAGAAATTAATCCAAGCAATCTATTAAGTCAATAATTGCTAGTGTGGCTCATACGACATACATGTACATAGATACTGAGGAAGACAGAAAATATTAAAGAATATGGCTAGCTTTAAGTAAACACACATGAGAACTGGATAACAAGTTGATGCATCTGGTATGCCTACCTGTTGGACACGGTTGTGACCATATCTTGTTTCTTTCACTCAGCACATGTTTATTGAGCGCCTACTTTATGGTCAGCACTGGGCTAGGTGCTGGCCGGGTGCTAGGGTGGATCAGGCACATCCTTGCCCCTCCTGGAGTTCAGGCAGGATCTAATTGGTCTTATGATAGGACCATTTTCTGAGTCATTTTCTGCTTTCTGGAAGCTGATGTTTCTTGCTGTGGCTGCCATTACACATCTCCATTTGCCAAACTCAGGGCCACCACACTGGGATCAGGCCCATCTCAAAAGCATTTGCAAGAGCCCTTGTCTTGTGAAGTAGCTGTCTCTCTGGCAAGTTCTCTGGGCCTGATTTCATGTCCTGAGCTTCCAACCAGGAATGGTAGGTATTCTACTCTTCTCTGTTACCCACCAGGACTTTTGGGAATTCTGAAGTACTTTTGTTCTTGATTCTTATTGCTTGAGCCTTTTTAAACCATGGAGTGGGGTTGGACGAGCTTTGCAGTGGATGTCAGAAAAACCAAGTCTTCTGCCAAGCAGTGACCCTGAATTGTGTGGGCTCAAGGCTGAGCCCATATCTTGACATGTACAGCAAAGACTTTAAGGAACTTTCAGGATCCCTGGGTTTCATTTAGGTCTGATTCCTCTTTTTCTCCAAGTAATAATAAATGGAAGGAAGAACCCTGTGACTCTCAGATGGTCTAAAGAGCCAAAAAGCAAGGTGTTTGTTCCCATGGCTCCCTTGTAGGTGTGAGTACATGTCACATGCCCACAACGAGGAAATGTTGATATTTGCACAAAAGCCCTTGCCCCTCCTCACTGCTATTGGGCAATGAAATGTCCTACCTGATTTTATCACAGAAAGTTAGAGCAAGAAGGGATCTTAGCAACCAGTTATTCACTCCATTGTTTGATAGATGGAAACTTGAGGTCTGAAGGTATCTAAGAGAATCAAACTCTCTTGACTACCAATAATGTATTATACTGTCCTCTAAACTTAAACTATTAGGCTAGGATTTTTAAAAAGTAAAATTATTGATGGGAATACTTGAGAAATGGTATTGCATTCTGCCTTGTTTCTTAGATGGGTAACAAACGTTGACTCTTTCATTATGAACTTGGTGTAATAGTTAATTGCACATTCTCTGGAGACAGCTTGGTTCAAGTCAAGTCATGACTTTATCACCGATAGCACTTTGTGATGTAACACATATTGTTTAACTTCTCTGATCTTCGGTGTCCTTGCCTACAAAAAGGAGGTAATAATCACTGGTACCAATCTCATTGGGAGTTTGTTAAATGAGATAATGTTCATGGAAAATAGTCCACAGGGTGCTTAACAGATAGTTAAGTGTTGGATCCCCACTGAATATTAGTGTTATGGCTATTCCTATTGTAATTTGGATATCATTTTGAATTTAAGGGTCTCTTGAGAACTTAGAATCTTTAACAGTCAATGTAAGCACAAGGGTCTTCCCATAATTTCTCTTGAATCCCAATTACACCTCCTCCTTAAGGCATCTCTATTTCCATTCTCCCGCTGAGGGGCGCCATCCTGTTTGGCTTGTGCTTACCTTTGTGCCATGCTGAACCATTTACAAAATGCTTGAGCCATTACAAGCATTTTATAAAGGTGCCCCTTTACTGACGATGTAGTGGCTCACATGGGAGGGATTACACTATAGTCTACACAGCTCTTGACTTTAGCCCTTCTGCCCTCATGTTCTGCTCCTTCTAGGGTCTACATCCAACAAATGCCTCCCCTACTTCATGTAGCCCCTGAGGGGCTAATTTATTCTGACAGGTTTAATTTAATTAAAATCAGTTTTTAATTTAAAACAAATAAATTGGTTTTTAATTTAAACTGACAGTTTTTTCTCTCGAATAGATCCAAGTGTCAGGACTTTCTTCCTTGGTCTCCCAGGAATGCTGGTGAATAAATCTTCTCTCTTGTTACTTTCAGTAATTATTGGATTACACTGGACTTTCAAAGGGCTACATTAAACAGTTAATAATTTAGTTTTCACCTCCACTCTAGAGGAACTAACTTTTTCCTGTTTTCTGGAATGTTCTTTGTGCTCTGTTGCTAAGAGTCCACATTATTTCTCATGGATGTGAGTGTGCTTTTCCTAGCTAAGTGTCACGCCTTCTATCTAAGAGGACACTTTCCATCTTTGGTCCAGTAAACACCCAAAGCCAAAGCCATTAGAAAAGTGTGTAAAGATCTCTGAGTACAGCTTCTGCTCTCTCCTAGAGAAAGGAATTGACTAGTCTCAAGACATGGACTTTGGGATGACTGTTTTCATTCCTACTTTTCTATATCACTCAAGCTAGTCAGGATCGACAGATCAGCATGGCATTAAATATACATAGCATTCTTTGTCTGACATTTTTGGAAAATGAGGTGTTCCTTATAAATGTATTTTCCACGTAATGGGACTTTATCATTTTAGGTAATGAAACTTTCAAACATTTTAGCAACATTTATTGGAATGTTACCACACAATATGGCTCAAGATCTATAAAGTATGATTAATTCATACAAATGGGAAAATGGAAAGCCAAGGTTAAGAACAGAGGCTGGAGTCAAACTGTCTGGGGTTTCTCCTGTTTGCCACTGGCTGGAGGTGCCAGCCTAGTAATTCCTCCTATTTCACGTGTTTGCTTTGAAGATGGATGTGTCCATCCATGGGAAGCACTTAGGATGGTGCCTGGCGCTTTGCAAGTGCTCAGTACCCATCAGCCCTGGGTGCTCTTGTTACTACTGTTCATATTTTCATCTTTACAAATCAATAAGAAATACAAACAACCCGCTAGGCAAAAAAAGAGCAAGTAATTCAGAAAGAAACAAAAAGTTGAAAATGTATGCAACCTCACAAATAACCAAAGAAGTTTGAGTTAAAATAAGAGGATGGGTAATGTTCCACTTGTACTGAAAAGTCCAGATGGCAGTGATGGAGGACCAGCCCTTGGCTGCACAGGTGGTGGGAGGAGACTTGTGAAGGGCTACTGGTGGTTAATTGGGCAGCACTTATAAATACTGCTTTTTGACCCACAATTCAAGTCCTAGAAAAGCCTTTTTAAAGTGTTCCTGTGCAAATAGGCAAAGATATGTGTAAAATATTATAACTGCTAGATTGTTTGTAATGACAAAATTCTCAACATTGTTTCAACATTGTAAGGAAGGAGTTGGTTAAATTCATTCAGGTGTAGCTATGTGTTGGAATATTATGCAGCAATAAAAAATAGTAAGTGCAAACAGACTGAATACATATTTGTCCATAATATATTATATAAAAATAAAGCAAATTGCAAGGAAAAGTCATTTTATGTACAAAAAAAGACGTTTGGGAAGGTTAAACCTGACTGTTTAGCAGAAGTCATCTTGAGAGTGAGCTTTGGTGCTGAAAAGGGGGATGTTTCATTTTACCTCATGTAGTCTTATATTATTTAATTTTTATTAAAAAATGTGTCTTTCTCCTTTTCTAACTATCAATTTTTAAAAATTAAAAGAAATTTTTTTAAATGTTTATTTGTTTTTGAGAAAGACAGAGAGAGAGCAGGAACAGGGGAGGGGCAGAGAGAGAGAGAGGGAAAAACAGAATCGGAAGCAGACTCTCGGCTCTGAGCCATCAGCACAGAGCCCAATGCAGGGCTCGAATTCACAAGACTTGTGAGATCATGGCTTGAGCAGAAGTTGGCTGCTTAACTGACTGAGCCACCCAGGCGCCCCTCAAATTTATAATTTTTTAAGAAACAAACATCCAGGGTTTCCTGACTTGCAGGGATTATATATTTAAAAACTCAGCCATTCCTCGTATCATGAAGTGATATTAGGACATATACATTTCTTTATTTTTACTCTCGGTTGGTACTTTTTCAAAATCATCTGCATCCCACAGGCTTGTTATGGGAATGTATTAACTTGGATATAACATATGTAGGTAAGTATTTGGAAGAGTATTTACTAAAGTGAAATAAAATATTAAAAAAATCAATTATTATAATCATCTTGTGTTACAGATGATATTGTAGGATATCTTCCTCTTGGCTATCTGTATCTGTCTTGCTAATAGATGGCATGATTTATAAATAAATTTCTTTATCCAGTCAAGCTATCTTCAGTCTTTATTTCTACTGCACTGGATTGTTATGACCCACATCACATCTATTCAGGAATGGTAGCAAGTGTTTTGTTCATTTTCGTAGATGGATCTAGATACTTGAGCTGAGCATGAACTCTTACCATGGAGATATTTTAGCAGTTGGAAAAGTTAAGCAGGGGAGATCATATTCAAGTAGGAAGATCTAGGGTGAGCCATTGATGACCATGACCAATGAGATGGTGAATCAGATCTGAGCATTTGAATATGAAAAGTGCTTCTTCATGTTTGGGGTAGGTTTCAGAAATTAAAAAAGAAGATGTATGCCTACAAATACAGAATCAGTTTACTTCACCAATAAATAAAGAAATTCAATAAGTCTCATGCAAGAGCATAATCCAGGCTATTGAGATCTCTGTTCTACGCATTTGTGTTCTTTAGAAATCTACATAATAGGCTTGACATTAGTATTTGTTATATTTCAACTCTGAAGAGATAGGTTCAGACTATTGATGATACTGAATATATGGGTGTAGTGTGTTTCTTGAGTGCATACTTGAAATTGTAGAAAAGACCATGAAGGAATGTTTCAGTTTCATCTCTCACTTAACCGATATGTGTGAGCTCTTTGAATTTGGTTAGCCAACCTACTTAAAAATAGAGTTTCTTATTGCTTATTTGTTCATATAGTGGGAAGAAAGAACTGTATATTGAGTGGTTATATTATATTTCAATTTGCACTGTTTTCTCTAGCACTAAGGCTTAGTTGTGGATCACAATCATTTCCTAGTGAATATTATATAGATTGGAATTATAAGTAAGAATTATTTATGTATTTATGAAAAAAGATGACTTTCCTTATGCACTGACATGTAAGGGCATTTGTAGTAATCACGACATATTCTTTCCAATTTATACCATGGATCATGAGTAGTCACTAGCAAAGTGAAATATCTCTTCTCCTGTGCTACTGAACATTCAACAACAAAAAATAAAGGATACAAGTTTTGAGCACTCATCTCTTATATATTTGCTGCACATAACCTGTGACCTAGTTTTGATTCTACACATCATTGTACACGCCCAACTGTGAGGCAAAAATGTGTGCAAGAGCATCACGGGGAAATAACTTCTTTTTTGCCTTAAATGCTTTTGACATCATGTGGCTTTCAACACTATCATCTAATTGAGAAACATGCAATAGTTCCTTTGCTTTCACTCCAAGAATTAACTTATATCATTAACTTTGTTACCGATTCTTCATGTTTCTCATCAGTTACATGATTTTTTCCCCCTGTTCTTTTGATAAAAGTGAAAATTTGGAGAATATCTATAATCTTGATCTCCTTTTCCTCTTAGCAGGGTTAACCAGTTTCATTCAGAAAAGCATGATTTTATACTGGTTCTGTGAAATCTTTGTTGGCTTATCTAAGATGTTACTCTTATTTTTTTTTTCTTTTGAAAATAACAAGAAAAGCTTTGGTGACTTCATCCTTTATTTAAGATGTTTCTTAGCAGATAACATACCAAGTAGTGTGATAGATGAATCCACAGAAATTTTCCACTTCTTATTCTCCTGTTTTTTTCAGCTGCTTTTATAAAATCTCACTTGTAGATTCCCTCTTCCTAGCTCATCCAAATTTGTTTCATATTGTCATCATTGTGCTCCTATTAGTTACAGAATTTATGTTTCTGCTTCTATTATTATTTGCAAACCTTAGTTTAAGCCACTGATATGCTTAATAAGATTATTTCCATACTAGCAATTAAATGCAAATTAGAAAATATAAAATGTTAGGTGAAAATGATATGATATTAGATGAGATGATACGCTCCATAATAACTCAACAGGAGTTGAGATAATCTAAGCAAAGCCATTTTTGTAGTGTGTGTGCCTGCAGGTGCATGCGCATTTGTGTGTAACCTTTAAAACCATACCAATCCTGGGGCACCTGGCTGGCTCAGTAGTTAGGCATTTGACTTCAGCTCAGGGCATGATCTCATGTTCATGAGTTCCAGCCCCACATCGGGCTCTGTGCTACAAGAGTGCAGAGCTTGCTTGGGATTCGTTCTCTTTCTCTGTCTGCCTCTTCCCCATGCTCTCTCTCTCTTTCTCTCTCTCTCTCTTTCAAAATAAATAAACTTAAAAAAGAAGAAAACCATATTGATTCTAAATAACCCCAAAGGATTTTTTAAGAATCATGATCGTTCTTACGTTTAGATTTGGACAGCATATGTGGATACAGTGGACTTTTTCCTGTGCATCTGCATAGTAGCCCCAGGCGTTTCAGAGGGTGAGGTGGTCTGTGGTCATCACCCTGGGTCCTCCTTCCTGTCCACTTTGGCGGTCCTGCTTTAGCCGGTCACTCTCTGCCTTGATTCCTTTACTTCTAATCTTCTATTCTTTATTACTAGGTAAAAACTGAAGAAACAGCTAGGTGTCTGCTCTCATAAGCCTTATTTCATACAATAAAAGAGAGCGCATAGTGAGATACAGGGCACAGCGCGTTTTCATGATGCGCCCCCCACACGGGCTCTGTGGCCACTATGAGGCCCATAAGCCTACTCGATGGAGACTGCATGCTTTCTTCTCCGTTGGCTTTTCTTCCCAGAATTTGAATGCTTCTCCCTCTTTGTGACTATACACGTACCTAATATCCAATATTATTCTGCTAAGTTTACAATCCATTCTTTGATTCATTCATTCAAGTATTTACTTGCTAAATGGGAGATTTCTTACTATTGCTTCACATGAAGTAAGTTCGATAGTTGAAGAAACTGAGGCATGAGTATATTAATCAACTCACCCAAGTTTATTTACCTAATAGATAGAAGAGCCAAGATTTGAACTCAGACATATGTACACTACAAAAGACATGTTTTGAGCCATTACTTCATGCGGTATTTATGCAACATATTTTTTAGTGGGTCCATATGATATGCAAGGAAAGGAGGCAAAAATGAAGAAAATTAGATAAATGCACGAGTAACCAAAATCCACTAAGGTATATAGGATATTGTCTGGTCCGTACTTGTCTGTTCCGGCCCGGCTGGTCAGTCGATTGTCTCGTGGTTCCTGAGGGAGAGGGTGAGAATAGGGTAGGGCAGGGAGCACAGAGAATGGAGGCAAGACAAAAATCTCTGATCAAGCCTCCGTTTATTGAGAGAATACACACCTTATAAAGGGTTCAAGGCGGGGAAACAAGGCAGCTGACCTAGGTTGGTTGCTAGGAAACAGGGTCAGGAGATTAAGGCTAGGGTAGAGGAACCAAACTGAAGTTTTTAGCACAGCGCCTGAGGGGCTGACACTGCCCTGCCTGCAGGCGGTTGATGTTTGTACTTCTGGCAGCTCCCGACAGGATATGAATGGGAATAAATATTTACATAAGTGAGAGCAGAAGTTGGGAGTTGGCAGAGTATTTAAATGGAAGGATTAGGGAAAGGTGCTGGTGGAGGAGATGCTCTTTTGGAATAAACTATGAATGATGGATTGATTTTTAACAAGGAGTGGTATTTAGGAAGCCAGTGTCGGAGGGAGTAGCCTGTAGGCAAAAGAAACTACACGCACAAAGCCACAGATTTTGAAGTTATAAACCAAGACTATGTAGAAGCCAGCAAGCATTCGGTTCCATTGAAATCATGGTACCCACAGTGGTAGCTACGACCAAAAAGTAGGCTATTTTGTACCACAACCTGAAATTCCAGACTACAGGTTTTAGGGCTTGATTTGTAAATATATTTAACTACTTATCTTATCCTGTTCTTACTTAGTTCCCTGGAGGCAAGAAGTAAGTGATGTCTGGGCTCCTAAAAGGAAGCCATTCTACATTTCCAGGGAGAAGAGCCATGGCTGCCCAGACTGGTAGCTCCTCCAGAAGGAAGTTCAAGGACAAAGAGCACTTGGCTGGGGAAAAGGAGAGAAAACTGGGAGACAAAACCTGGCAACGGGGACTTGCCCAAGAAAATCCTGCTCTTTGTAAAATGATGCCTCACTTTGACCCTAAAGATCTCTGGGAGCCAAATTCTGAGGCCTGGAGTGCTGATGTCTCTAGAAGCCAGAAAAGAGACAGGGCTGCAGGGGTCGGTGTCTCTGAGGATCGACCATCAGTTCACGGGATTTAGCGTCTTATGCAAAGGTGATGATTTAAAGCTAAGAGACACTGTTAGGACACAGAATGGGTGATCTTATTTCCTCTAGTTTTTCATTAATAAAATAATTGCTTGCTTATAGGCTATCAGCCAACACATACAGGAGCAGTTCCGAAACTAACAAACAGGAAATCTGTTCTTAGCTGATAATGTGCTCCTATCTCTGTGCCATCCAACCTGTAAAACATGGCACCTGCATTTCAGGATCTGAGGCATCACCATAAATAAACACCTTCATCCATAGTATTGGAATAAGCCTTATAATGATTAAAAAAGGACTTCATTTTCTAAAACATTAAATTGAAAATATTACTCTTGGTAAGACTCCTCTCTGGGAATATATGTTTACATGTGGAAGTGGGTATGTAGGTGGGTAAAAATTGCAGGAATCTTGTCAAAAAAATCCATTAGGAAGAAAATAATGCAATTTATTGTAGAAAACATCTTTGGCTAAAATAAAATGTCATTAATTAATTAAGAGATAATTGTTTTCTGCATGAAAATAAAATCAAGTGAGTAATTTTATATAGCTTAATTTTGAAATTATTCTTTTTTTAAGTTTATTTATTTATATCCAGAGGGAGAGGAAGAGTAGTCAGGGGAGTGTCAGGGAGAGAGGGAAAGAGAATCCCGAGCAGGCTCTGCAATGTCAGCATAGAGCCTGACATGGGGCTTGAACTCACAAACTTTAAGATCATGACCTGAGCTGAAGTCAAGAGTCAGATGCTTAACAGACTGAGCCATTCAGGCACCCCAGTTTTGAAATTATTTTAAGAAATGTTTAAAAGGAAACATGTCAAGCATGATGTTGGATGCATGAACCAGAAATTCAGAGAGGTTTGGACTAGAGATATAAGTTTGGTTGTCTTTAGTATATAAACAGTATTTTGAACTAAGTGACTGGATTAGATCACTCCAAAAGAATGTTCCTTACAATCAGTTGACAGCTCTATCCACAAGGTGATTTAATAAGCCAGATTGAACAAATTTTTCAATATCAAGTGGGACTGGCCTTATAATATCTAATATTTTAATCTAATATTTTATCTAATAATTAGATATTTATATCTAATAAAAATATTACTGCTAACTTCAAAATTTGTAATTTTTACCACGACTAAATAAGGATCTTTAAGAGCACATTGGATAGTTTGCTAAATCTTTAGCAACATCTGAAAGTGGCTAATAGTTAAACGGTGATTCTTTAAACTGTATTTGGTGTCTACAATAAGTGATCAATGATCAAAAACTCACTCATTGTCATTTAAAAAAAAACATTGCCTGTAGAAATAATATCTGTGTGGTGTTTGAATTCTCAGGACGGTTCTACAACTGAGTTATAATCTTCTAAATATGTTTACATACCATGGAACATTTGTGCTACTATTTATACATGTGGAGAAAATGAAAATGAAAGCTCAGAACTCAAAGCACGGCCTACAAATGCAGTGATATATGTTAACATGCTTAATATAGAACAGGACCCTATACAAAAGTATCGTTCTTATTACGACTTTGTGCATGGGTTAGAGCATCTCCCTAAAACCACCCGTGAAAGTCCTACTGATGATTCATATGAAAATGTCCTTTTGCGACAGACAGCATGTCATCTGTGGACTGTTCAATATAAACAGTGTGTTTGTATAAAGCTCTTGGTAATAAGTGAAAGAAAAAGATCACTTGTCTAGAGAGCACTTGGGCCTCACTGAGCAATAAATGAGGAACGAGGTGAGGCCTCGCCCCTTTGAGAACAGCGTGTGGAAGAAAATACAGGCATGAGTTTGAAGTGAGGAGCAGGACGACCCTTGAGTAGGATGCACGGTTTTGCTCAATGCTTTTCAACTCCTATCCTGCTTCCATAATGTTCTCTTGTGGACATGCCAGGGTAAATGCTATTCATTATATGGGTGATGGCCCTCAATGCCACCATTGTGTCAAAGGTGAGGGGTTGTCACTCATCTTGGAAGCCTACTTTGGTCTATCTGATGTAGGAGGAGCCAGATTCTAGCCAACATTTGGAGTTTGAATGAGAACCATTCCCCCTACTTTTGAGTCTCTGCTGTGTCATTAGTTAAGGAGATATGCATTTAGGTTGGAATTCAAGTTAGCCACCTGACCCAGAATGTCAGAAAGATAAGCCTGCATTCTTCCTGAACTTTGCATAATTGTAGGTTGGGCTTAAAAGGAGGTCAACTTAGTTTGAGAATAAAAATAAAATAAAGTAAAAATAAAATTGGGCACTTCCCAGCTGGATTCTAACTGCTGGGTCCATCTATCCAGAGCTAAGGAAACTGAGAAAGATTTGTACCCTGAGACATTCTTAACCCAAGGCTTACTTGATTTTCCGCATTCAGATTGTGGCAAAACATTAGGACTGAGAACGGATTTCAGGGAGATTCAGGTGTTATTTCTGTTGGTCCCAGGAAGTATTCATAGGACACCACCAGGTGAAGCCAGGAAGTGGAGAAAGCCTGAGATTTGGTCAAATCTCTGTGAAATTCTCAGTCTACAGGGGGTGCTGAAAAACGCGCAGAAGGCCAACCCACCCACTCCACCAGCTGAGTTGGTGTGGAGGCAGGGAGGTCTCATGAAGAGCACACCTGAGGGTCAAGTCCATTGCCAAGACTGAAAGAGACCTCAGTAAAGCTGTCCTCTATTACTCTTTCTAATCTCAAATGGGAACAATCCCCCTTCCTTCTTACCTGTGAACATGTTGTGTAGATTAGCATGATGGAGTTTGAAAGGTGCTATTTAAATATAATATATTATTAAAGTATTATCATTCTAGTTGCTGGTGATTATCTAGAAAGCTTTAAATCACCTGGTTATTTCCGGGATTCAGTTTTCTTTGTTGGTTGCTATTTCTCCTTTCAAAGACATAACATTTCTTTGTCACATCGTGTAGACTTTACGGTTTGGAGTTTTGGGTGGTGAACACGAGAGTCTGTGTTTCACTTGAATGCATTCAGAATTGTGCAAGCAGCGCTCTCTGATATGGGTTGCTGTCATAATTTGAAAGGGAGAACGTCGATGTCTTTAGAATACGTTTTCACCTTGTCTGTGAATTTTTATTTCATGGGGAACAAAGTGAAAAATTTGGTCAAGGCCAATTAAAATGCCACATCATCATTTAACCACAGATACAATAAAAATATGAACACAGAGCTTTACTGGGCATAGCAATTCCATGTGCCTGGCATGTGTCCGCATGGATTCTATCTATTAGTCTATTTATTTCCCAGCTTTATAAACTGTGTGCCATTCCCCAGAAGGCTGTCTTGTCATCATTGTTTTCATTATGGATATTTCTCATTCAACAACTCTGACCCAGAATTTTTTTCCTCTGTCACGAGTGTATATCTATCTGTAGGAGGTGCAAACTCTCATAGTCTGGAAAATTCTTTGTAGCCACATGAAATGAATGTTACTTTTCCCAAGTCTCTTTTGCCTTTTGACCCCCATGTAATCAATACTGGATTGTTTTTGCTTCTACTTATTGGGTGGTTGAAAGAAACATGATTGAATGTCTGTTTGCTTGCTCAGCCAAGCTATTTCCAGCCGGTTGTACAAGTCAGTGGTTAATGGAACATGTAGAAAATGGAGTGCGGACACAAAACAAAAACATAACCTTTCCCTGTGCTTTTCAGAACACATTTTTAATATTAAAGTTTTTAAATAGTCTTAAGATGTTTTCCCCTTAATTTCACTACATTTACAGCCTTGCCAAAGAATCAAAAGACCCATTCACACTTTGGGTTTCCATTTCTTCAGTATCGATAATTATTTTTCCTAAAAACATCACTGCAAACCCCTTTAAAATGCAGGCAATTCCTCCTTCTGGAATCTTCAGTAAACCTTGAAACTCTAAGTACTTTCTTTCCATTGGAGAGACTTGGTGACTTGATCAGTGGGTGTAGGTGAGGGGACAACTTAAGTTTGAGAGAGTTTGATTTTGTGAGTTTTACTTGTACGATTCTCTGCTGGGTCCATGTCCTTGCAGACAATTTACAACAAATGGATTTATTTAAAGAGCAATAAACCTAAAAACGAATTACTTTTCATGCTTCTAGTCTTTTCTTTCTCCTTTTTCAACATGGGGTGGAGCCTGTCTTTAGTACATCTCTCTATGTATAACTTAACGTACAGATCACTCAGGGAAAACTTTCCAGTATAAGTTTTCAATCGAAAATTACCTTAGTCTTCTGTGCTAACTAAAGCAAAAGATAAAAAGAGTCATTTTTTTAAAGTAGATGTCCAGGACACTGTTATTTCTAGAACGCCAGAGCCCCACGATGCCCTGGACGGAGAAAGCACGTGCTGAGGGGTGGTACACCCCCACTACCTTCACCACCCAGCATTGGACAACCACCCGCTCTTCTTATCTGCCGGGCAGGGCCTTCCTGACTGCTCTGCGCACAAGAACAATGGGGGACTCCTTTATCTCTTCCTCTGCTGTCTCTTAGGGCATTCACGTTCTTCCCACGCCAACACTTCCGGTTCCTGCTGGGAGCAGAAAAGAAGAAAGCTGAATATTCCAGTCAGCATTAGAAGGTCTAAAGTGACTTACAGAGATGAATTGAAATGACACTGCAGAGCTCGGTAATCCACGATGACTATTTTCATTTACTGGACAATTTTGCATGCTTTTTGTGAGCAAAATCTTCCTTGGTAAATAAGCCTGTTTTATTGATTGGTATCCTAAATGAAATAAGACACAGGGCAAGCGATGAGCAGACCCTCACGAGCGACGTATCAATCAAGTGCGAGATAACGTTTTCAGTAAACAATTTCTGGCGAATCGTCAAGAAATGCGGAGGAAGAGATGATGCAACACTCAATCAGTAAACACTTTGCCATTATTGCTTTGCAAGCTAGTTCGCCCTTCCATGTGGAAATACCGTGTCAATGAATTAATGCTCACTATTTGGTTTAATTGGCATGCTCACTTACCAACTGTTGCTCATAAATTAGGATTCATGGAACATTTCTCAAAATCTGTCAAACTCTCCAATTTTAGCAGGCAAGAGTTTGTTGAGGCAAACCCGAATGCTCAGTTTACTATGTGAGTTGAGACGCTGAAAAGCTGGTGGAGTGTTAGACCAGCTGCCGCAGGCTGCTATTTATTAGAAAATTGTGAGGATATGTGTGATTCTAAAACTGCCTTTTCTCGTTTTAAAACACACTGTTGTTTAAAAAAGAAGTTTATACCCTCAGCGTGAACACTTTGTCATCTTAATGTGTGACAACCTATAAACTCACCAAACCAATGCCGTCTCTCTTGCACATCCTTGAAATTCCCGTATCCTTTCTCTTCCATACTCTGGATTCAGAACACGCCTTCCAAAATAACTTAGTTACCCAACTATTTTTCACTATCACTTCAATCAGTCATGCTTCATGCGTTCCTTCTATCTAAAGTGGCAAGATCTAAATAAAGAATAAAAAAAAAAAAAAGGCCAGGCACCCGATTATTTTTTTCCTTTTTTCCCCACTAGATGCCAAATATCCGGAAGCCTGGTGGTAGATACACAATTTGAATGAGTGACCTAATTTTCATTTCATCTGGACTTCAGGATTGGAGAGGGAGAGAGAGTGAGCATAAACCCCTTTGCTTGTTATTCTTAGAAGCCCTCTTCTTGCTCAGGCTGATGATTTAATCCTTTTGCTGGCTTCCAGTCCATTCCTTTCGATCTCTTTGATCTGTTTTACTATTTTTCTGAAATTACTGAATGATGAATCAATTAACAAATTCTAGTTACTTATTAAACCTCTATAGAATACAGAGTATGGTGGCCAAGGGGGGAAAGAGGGAATCCTGACTTGCTAGGGTTTATATTTTTAGGATATGATGATGAAAACACCAAATGACTCAAGAACATGATAATATTGCATATTTATGGATGCAAAATAGTGTAATTTAAGCTGAATACATAAACCTGGGCACGGAAGAAGTTAGGTTTAAGATATATTTTTTTAAAGTTGCAAATTACAGTTCCTGTTGGTAAAAGCAGATGAACAGTTACTTAAAGTGAAACTAGATTTTCAGGCTCTGGGAAGTTGGAAGATATTCAGAGGAAGAAAAAGACAAGAGGATTGAAGTATTTTTAGTTTTTTTCCTTGCTATAGTGTAAAAGTGTTGAAATCCTAGGAACTTACTGATTGTGCTAATTGCCTAATCTAATACTATGGCCGTCACTTCCTGGTTAGCATGGCGGCTGTGATCATGGATAATTCCATGGTGGGGTGGTAGGTGCCATTCTTTTGCTACTATTATTCCCGTTAAGGGTCTAGAAGGAAGAATGTTTTTGTGGTTATTTTTGTTGACTTTCTGCCCTGGGATCTTTATACACTAGAATGCGGTAAAACAAAAGTTCTGGGGAACTGATTCTTAAGAAGTCAGGTTTCCAGGGTGCCTGGGGGGCTTAGTCAGTTGAGCATCTGACTTTTGATTTCGGCTCAGGTCATAATCCCATGGTTGTGGGATTGAGCCCTGAGTAGGACTGCTCGCTGAGGGTGGAGCGTGCCTAAGACTCTCTCTCTCTCTCTCTCTCTCCCCCCTCTTTCTCCAGGTCACATGTGCTCTCTCTCTAAAAAAAAAAAAAAAAAGGTAGGTTTCCAGGTTTCATTTTGAACATGATACTTCATGATGCATGATGTTCCCCCTTTCTTCCTTCTTTTCCTCCTTCCTCTCCCCTTTCCTTCGTTCCACTCATGTCTGTCACAGGTAGTGTGGAGCAGAACCACCTGCTCAGCCTTGACACTGAGCACCCCCTCTCCCCTTCCCTCCACAGCCTATTTTCATCGTGCAATTCAGTAGGAAAACAACAACAACATTGAAAAGTCACCAATTTGGTATTTATTTGAAATGAAGAAAATCTGGGGAAACTTGTCTTCTCTAAGTTCAACAGAGTGTTTGTTTGCCCTCACCTAATTTGTATGATCTGAAAAACAGATCTTATCTGTCTGTGGTACTTGTCTTGCAATTTGGAAACGTTTTATGGCTCACTATTTCCTGAAAGGACATAACAAGTCATTGTAAGCTGTCAGTAGTAATCTGCACTGTAACAAACACCTTTGCCTACGGTGAGCTCAGCTCTTTCTCAGTCTTTCTCATCATGGTGGTAGGGGTGGTGAGCACTGAAAGTCCTTGCCAGGCAGGGGGTGAAATCTTCTTTGGTGAACTCAATAGTCAGCAGAATTTCACCCTTCCTCCTTACCTGGAAGGTGTAAAATATCCTGGCAGAAGATGGTCCTCTTGCCTTTGGAGGTGGGTGTACTTAGGAAGGTAGAATCCACCCTGAGTTATTCCTATGTCTTGTCTATCTTCTCCACATGTGGTCTTTCAGATCATTATTTCTTGGGCAAAGCCTAAAAAGAAGGGAAAATGTGAATCTATCCTAGCCTTAACTGTGTCTTTATGAGTACAGACTGGGACCTAAATATTTTAGCAGACACGCTACAAACGTTTCATAGCATATTACTTTAATTTCCAACAGACCAAAGTCTATTACCAAATTGGCTCATCTTGAAGATTCTAGAATGTTCTGGCGACTCTGTTTCCTTCCTAAGAAGAAATGCTTAGGCTGGTGGTTTTACCAGTACTGAGAAAACAAAAATAGTTAATGGGTTAACATATATATATATATATATATACACATATGTATATATATATATGTATATATATCTATATCTATGTGTGTGTGTGTATGTGTGTGTGTGTGTCAAGAGCGAGTCTAACTAATCATTCTTAATTAAGGAAAAGAAGACATGAATCTTGAAGAAATGGCCATTTGTTCTTGTTTTCCAAATAATAAACGTATGTATTTCTTCCTGTAAATTGGGAGAAGTAAATTCTCTAAATTAAACATATATTATCCAGTGCTGTACACTTTGAAGTCAGTTTGTTCCTCGAGGAAAATGACGTGGCCTCATTTCTTAACAGGAATAGTTTTAATTGCTTTGATTCAATCTCATGTGGCCACAGACAATGAACCTTTCAGTTCTGGCCCATCCTTGTACCATGTTTCATTCAAGGGGACAGAGTTATTGGCTGGTGGGTTGTGATCCAAACAGAAGCACACGGAGAAATTAGGTAAAAACCAAACCAAACCAAATATCTGAGGGTTAACAGGTCTCAGAGGCCCCAAATAAGTGCATCTACAGTTGACTTTCCTTTGTCTTTCTTCAGACGTTTCTCTAATCACAGTGTGTGAAGGGGGAAAGAGTCACCATCACCGATAGCACAAAACAAAAATTTGCAGGAAGTGAATGGGTCCAGAGGAGTATTTAAAAGGGCTTTCTGCTAGCAGAGGGTGGGCGTTCCAACAGAAGAAATTTCTCAATCTTCCTGTAGTTAAAAGACTACAGAGAAGGGAAGATCATCTTCTTTGTTTAAAAAAAAAAAGGTGGAATCTACCTTTATATTGTATGGCAGAGTAAACATGTTTATAATTTGGGGAATGTTATCTTTTCCTATTCACAGGGGTCAGTTTATGAGACCTTGAAGTCTGAATTAGGTGAAAATGGAAAAGTTTTCTTAATGATTTCTTTCTTCTATCTTAATTTGGCCTCAAGTGTAAGTGGATTTATGGGTGGAGGGTTATTGGTTAGAGAAGGTATACATGAGCGCTCTGAAAATGATCCCCACCCCCCCCCACAGTGGATACCAATGGACAGCTCTTCGTCTTCTGGAAATTTTGTGGGTTTGCACTATAAGGAATTATCCCTAGGGGCATACATTTTTTTATTATTGTGGTAATGATGGCCTCTGTCCAATATTTACTTAATTTTCTTTCTCTCTGTCTCTATATATGAGTTATGATATCTAAGTAATATATACTATATATGTATATATAATATACTATGTACTATGTATTATGCACATATACATGTTCCAACAAACAACTTTCCATACATTTACAATTTTTGAGCTTTGGTATTATTCCTCATTGAATTTAACAGTACTAGATAATACAACTAATTTATATTTATTTCCTTTTACTGCCGGAGGAAATCCTAATAACGTTCAGACTCACCAGGAAAGCCCCGGTTTAGGGCTGATTGTTAATGAACCCTCCCATGCACCTGGGTTTATGGTTAGGAAGAAATCATTTCTCTCAAGAGTCCCATTTCTGTAAACCTCCTTTAAACTAGTAAGAAGATAGTATATAGGCAAAACTCAGGTTACTTCAAATATTTGGTCTAGAATTTGCTTTTGAAATCCGGTGGATATTAGGAGTAGGAATTTGAAATCCCCTGGGTACAATAGGTTACTATTAAATTTGTGAATGTTTTAAAAGGATTTAATTCAGATAAAAATCTTTAATTTTCAATTTATATCGCAAGGACTTAGCCCTAAAAGGCTAAACTAGATTATGTGACAATTTCCTTAACCATTTGGAGAAAAAGAAAAAAAAAACTGCTTTGTTTAAGTTTTTTTTTTTTAAACCAAGTTTAATAGTGATAACGTTTTCTATTTGGAGTAGGGATTTAAGAAAGTGCTATTTTGGATTTACTACAGAGCTTTAGTCTCTCAATTTTATTAAAAAGTGCTTCTCTCAGTGGCTTACCAGGCTCAGCCAGAAAAGTACTAGAAAGAACATAGCTCTTGGCCTGGCATGTCCCAGAAAGTAATTGTTCTCTTTAAAAGGCAGTTTTGTGGTCTTTGGTTCAAATTAATGCCTCATAGGTAGGGGTTTACATTTGGTTTATTTTTGGTTAAATATAACTCTTGAGTTTGAAATCCAACAAGCTTCCTGAGCAACGCTTGTAAAATCTTCCGGGCAGCCTTCACAGTGCCGTCCGCGCCAGTCAGAAACACATGGGTTCAAATTTCTCTGAAAACACGTGGGGATGTGTTTTGGGGAGGATGATCCAGGGTTTCACTGCGCCCCCAAACTTGAGATATGCGGCTTCCGGAAAGAGTTTCACATGCGGGCTGTTCTCTGCAGAACGGTGTTCTCTCATCCCTTACAGAAACCCTCAGAAACACTGGTTAATACTTTATTGGGGGAGCAAAACCATGGTGTGAGTGTATCTTTCATGCCACACATGGTCTTGATGACGCCACAAAAATTTTAGTTTAACCAGTGATGTGCCCTGTCTTTCCAAATGGTGAAATATTTCCTACGACCTGGAGCCATTTGGTTTGCAGGGGACCTCACCGTTGACAAAATGAAAGATGAGATTTGCTTCCTGAACCTCCGTTTCCTGTTCTGTCATGTAAGGAATGAGCTGGGCCTGACCACACAGGCGCGTCTGGGTTCAAAGATGGCCAAGAAGAATGCCTCACGGTTAAGAAGGTTGTTTCAATTCATTTTACTATCAAACCAGCGTGCAAGCCAGGCTGGGGCAAGAAGGGTCACGGACAAAAGGCGTCTATGCAATCATATGGTGCTACTTTCCCTTTAGGTTTTGTTTTTGTTTTTGTTTTGTTTTGTTTTAAGAAAATGGTCATGAAGTTTGGGGTTCTCTTATGCCTTGGGGAAGTGAAACTTCTCAGAGCTCTGAAACGAGAGCTTGCTATGTTTTGTAGAATTCCTTTCTTTGCAGAACTTGGGAGAACAGAGCCCTCTCACCACCAATCAAAGGCTCATCCTGCGTCAACAGAAGAACATGTTGTTTTGGCCAAGTTACCTATTTCCCATTTTTGTTCCTTTCTCCCTTGTTGGGATCCTACTTGATCCTTCTTTGGCCTTCCAGAGTTGGGTTTGGTTATTAGAAAGTAAAAATAAGGTCTATTCCAGATGCAGATTCCTGATATATTGAACCTGAAATTATCCCACTGTATGTCCACTGGGTCCCTCTTAGTCAAAAATTATGACATTCACTTCGATAGAACAAGGAAAACATGCTCCAGAAGCAAATGACATTTAAATTTCTAAACAAGCTGGAAAAACGTGATTCACTGACTTCTGAGTGTGTTTTTAACTGAAATGCTTCATCTGAAGGATAACAACACTTGGTTAGCTTGGCATGGGACAAGGAGGGAGGTGTTCCATACAAGAAGTTTCCCAGATACTGAAAGATGCTCAATCATCAACACTTCACTCTCTTAACTATTTTTAGAAAATATTATTTTTTTTCTGAACATATTTCATGCTTCCCCACCATGTTTGTAGATGGAAGACAATTTTATTTTTTTAGCAGTCTTTGGGCCATTATTAAAAATATAGGGGGGAAAGCTGAAAAGGTATTAAAATTATTATTTTATTATATTTATTATATCATATATAATTATTAAAATTATCTCATTAGTTTGATGACACATGTGTTACCATCCCAACTGAAAATTTATTTTAATGTTTATTTATTTTTGAGAGAAAGACACAGTGTGAGCAGAGGAAAGACAGAGAGAGAGAGAGAGAGAGCGAGCGAGTGAGACACAAAATTTGAAACAGGCTCCAGTCTCTGAGCTGTCAGCACACAGCCCAACATGGGGCTCGAGCTCATTAACTGTGAGATGATGACCTGAGCCATCAGATGCTTAACCAACTGAGCCACCCAGGCATCCTTTAAAAATTTTTTTAACGTTTATTTATTTTTGAGAGATAGAGAGAGAGATACAGCACAGGTGGAGGAGGGGCAGAGAGAGGGAGACACAGAATCCAAAGCAGACTCCATGGGTTTTGAACTCATGAACCATGAGATCATGACCTGAGCTGAAGTTGGACAGTTAACTGACTGAAATACCCAGGTACCCAGCCATCCCAACTTTTAGGAAAAGGTAGAAAAATGGATGCAGAGAGGCATCACTGCATCTTCAGCATGGCCATTCCTCTGTGTGTATGCTCCTGTGGTGTCTCTTATTCTTCTTAAAAGGTCACTAGTCTTTTTGGATAAAGATTCCCTCCCCCCCCCCCGCCAACCACTTCTTACTTCATTTAACATTACCCCCTTAAAAGCCCTGGCTCCAAATATAGTCATTGGGATTTTGAAGAAGGAGGCACAATTCAGTCTATAATAGAACCAATGTAGGAAGTTTGGGGCTATAAAGAGGCAATGGGCTTATAGGGTTTCTCCAGCACAGAAAGTACTTGGGTCAATAGGAACACCACCAAGGACTAGGCTCCAAAGCCTGGCAGTTGTAGATGAAGGACACATAGCCAGCAGTGAGTGGAGGCATCCTTGAGAAGGCCAGTTGACCAGTTGAACAAGTCAACCCCCATGGTGTTCAACAGGCTGGGCGTTGCATGGGTGGAGTCAGAGAGCTGGTCATCTTTTGTGTCCTTGTGTATCCAACCATTCAGCCAGCTTGGGTAGATGTGTCTTCGTAGCACCCGGGGGGGTATTGTGGGAGAAGGGGTTCTGTCTATATACTGGAATCATCTAAGACACAGAACTATATCTTCTCGGGGGGACAAGGGAGAAGAGTTGGTTTCCAGAAGTTGTAATTCTAGTCACTTTAACAAAATAGAACATCATCACAAATGGAGAAGTCAGTGACAACCCAATACTGCAATGGAGTGTGGCAGTGCTTTGAGTGGCTACGGAGCCATGTAGCAGGGATTACCTCTGAAATATGTGTCCACAAAAGGCTGTCATTTTAAAGATCTGCTAGAAACTGTTACTGCATTTTTCTGCTTCTGTTGTGCTGCTTTGTTCTACACAAAATTGCTCCCATTATGTTCGGAGATAGTTTGCTTTTTTGTAGAGTAAAGCGGGTGGATTTAAGTTCTGGAAAAAAATTTTCCGCTCAGATTTTTTTTCCTGTAACATTTGACGCTGAATAGCAAAATTTGCTAGAAGACTGATCTGGTTATTTTCTAGCAGTTTAGAAGTTAGGGAAAATTTTCTCATTGTAATGTAAGTTTCAAAGCATATATGTTTAAAAATATTTGATAATAGTTGTTTGGGTTAAAGATGCCACACATTTGCATAGACACGGCTGCACTGTCCACTCGTTTCACACGCCGGCCAATCAGAAGTAAGTCTGGGGGCGCCTGGGTGGCTCAGTCAGCTAAGCAGCTAACTCTTGATTTCTGCCTCATGATCTCACAGTTCATGAGTTTGAGCCCCACAAAGGGCTCCAGTTTGGAGCCTGCTTGGGATTCTCTCTCCCTGCCCCTTATCTCCTCTGCCCTCTCTTAAAATAAATCAATAAACTTGAAAGAAAATAAAAGAAGTGTGTCTGCCAAACAGAAGCGAGGCGTGGAGCCGAGCAGGTGTCCTGACATGCCTCGCTGTCTCTGCCAAGGTGGGGCGGGTTTAGACTCCAGCGTCTGACATTGAATCCTTGATTCCAATGCCTGGTTTTCTTTTTTTCTCTTAAAAAAAATGCTCTGAAGCTTTTTGCATGAAAATCTTATTTTTCTAAGATATTTCACAGAAATTATATAAAAGACTGGGCTAGAGAGAATGCAGAAATATAAACACGAACAAAAGCGAAATACATGCTATTTTTACAGTGGGAGCTCTCACTGAAGCATTTTCCTGCCAGATTCGACATGTCCCTCTTCACTGTAAACCCACGGACAGTCACTGTTGGCGTGATAGTTTCTGCTCAGGGGCAGGGAGTCTGTCCCTTGTCGTGCTCTGTAGGCTTTCTTTGTTGCCGATTAGCTCAGACCGCCTCACCAAGAATCCAGTTTTGGCATCTGCCCCCAAACTTGGTAAAGCTAATTGTATTAGGTTTGTGATTAAACAGTATAATTAAGCAAGGCATAAAACAATGAAAAATGAGCACACAAAAGAAGAGCACTGTTGCTCTGAGAAGTAAGTGGAACACTTTGAGATGATTCAGTAAAAGATTATCATTAAAAATAATTGCTACCAATTAACCATAGGCAGGTCAACCAAAGAAGAAAAGTCATAAAAATCTAGAAAGATTCCGCACTCAGATGCTTTCACAACTATCTTTGTGATCTCATGTCACTTTAAAGAAATAAAAACCTGGAGGGGCACCAGGTGGCTCAGTTGGTTAAGCTTCCGGCCCTTGATTTCAGCTCCAGTCATGATCCTACCACTGGCGTGACGGAGCTGCGTGATCCAGGCTCTGTGCTGATAGCACTGAACCTACATAGGATTCTCTCTCTCCCCTCTCTCGGCCCCTCCCTTGCTCATGCTCTCTCTTTCTCTCAAAACAAACAAATAAAAACATTAAAAAAGAAAGAAAGAAACACTTGGAAATCACCAGCGATGTGTTAAAGGGAATGATCTTGAACTCTAGCCAGACCACTCATAACAGAGACTGGGTCTTGGCCCTACGTTCATTTACTGGCAAGGATTGTTCGGTTGCATGTTTTTAGTTAGAATGTTTAGAATAGGCTGTGTCAGGGGCGCCTGGGTGGCTCAGTCGGTTTAGTGTCCAACTTCGGCTCAGGTCATGATCTCACGGTTCATGGGTTCAAGCGCCGCATCAGGCTCTGTGCTGACAGCTCAGAGCCTGGAGCCTGCTTTGGATTCTGTGTCTCCCTTTCTCTCTGCCTCTCCCCCACTCTCTCTCTCAAGAATAAATAAACATTAAAAAAAAAAAAAAGAACAGGCTGCGGCATTTTCATCTTACTCTTCTTTAATCAATGTTTGCACCAAGTACAGGTGCCCACCACTTCAGCCAGGAGGGCTGCTTCTGTACAAGGCATCCATGCATGGTTTAATTAGGAGGGTAGTTTTTCTGTTACGGGACAGGCAGAAATTTCAAAATGATATTGCTGGCATGGGATGATTGGATAGAATTCAATAAGGTTGCAAAAGACACTTGCATGATTTCGGGATCAGAAAAAACTGACCTCTGATCACTGCAGGTGAATATTTCCTGGGAAGGCGGGAGTCCAGGTGAAGGAGGTTAAAAGAGGTTCAAAAGTACATGTGGCTTTGGAGAACGAGGAGGGAGTGGGGGTAGATAGTATCAGCTGCAAGTGAGGTAATACGTAGATTATTCTGTACAAAGTAGAGAGTCAGGAGAGCCCTGGTGGATTGACAAAAAGGCCAATTCCAATATCAGGTGCAGGGTGCGTGTGTCACTGATGAAATGTGTTTGAGAAGGCACCTGGGCTTTCTTCTGAGCCATTAAATAACTAAAGCTGGTAGGTCAGGAGTTCTCAACCTGCTTTTGTGCTGTGGATCCCCTTTGGCTACTCCTTCTCAAAACAATGTTCTTAAATGTCTAAAATAAAATACATTATTAAATAATTAAATTAAAAAAATTTTTAAATGTTTGTTTATTTTTGAGAGCAAGAGAGACAGAGAATGAGTGGTGGAGGGGCAAAGAGAGCCAGAGACACAGAATTTGAAGCAGGCTTTTTGTGCTGTCTTTGAGCTTTCAGCACAGAGTCTGACCTGGGGCTCAAACTCGGGAACAGAGAGATCATGACCTAGGCCAAAGTCGGATGCTTAACCGACTGAGCCACCCAGGCGCCCCAAAATACATAGAATTTTAAAGACGACAATTCACATTTTAAAAATAATTATGCAAGGGACGCCTGGGTGGCTCAGTCGATTAAGCATCTGACTTCGGTTCAGGACATGATCTCACAGTTTGTGAGTTGGAGCCCTGCGTCGTTGGGTTCTGTGCTGACAGCTCAGGGCCTGGATCTTGCTTTGTATTCTGTGTCTCCCTCTCCCTTTGCCCCTCCCCCGCTTGGTCTCTCTCTCACTCTCTCTCTTAAAAACAAATAAATGTTTAAAAAATTTAAACATAATTATGAAAATAATGAAAAAAGCACACGTTTTGGACATAGTAGTCTGTGTGTTTCATTACAAATACAGAAAGTAACAGGATCTAGTAGTGGCTCTATCTGATGAGCACAATGAAGAATATCCCATGTGACATAATATTGATTAAGGACAAAGAATCAGGTGCTGCAGCTGCTACTGTGGTTTGTCACTTGGGTTCATCTTGAAGGAAGTAAAAAGGAAGGTACAGTTTCATTTTGTTCTTTATCCAAGCTCACGGGTTTTCTGAATTCCATCCTTGGAAATGAAGACATTCCGGCTTCTGTGACTTTATGAAGTGTCCCAAGAAGTTTTGAATGATAATGACTAGTTAGAAGCCTTCAGAAGATTCAATAATACATGGAGAGTGACTAACATATATCATTTACCCTGAGGTTTTCACAGTCCTTCTGGAGAGAGAATTTAAGAGACCTACTTTTCTAAGCCATACATTTATTTCTGAAATGTTGGAAATTTTACAATAAGCATTTGTTACCATTAAATAAAGAAAAATAGTGTGAAAAATGAAAATTTTAGAAAACTCCTGTGTTTTGGAATAGCAAAGAGAAAGAAGAAGGTATTCCTATCTCTCCATGAGAAACTACAACATGTACATGACACATTATCTTTACCAGCTGGGCGTCCCGGTGATGATGGGCTTCTGGTAACAGAGGGTGATGTGGTCTCAACAGGGCCACATCAACATGAAATACACGAGACAAAGCTCATGGTAGTATTAACCCTCAACCATATCATAGCAACAGAAACATCAGCTAGCAAACGGAGGATAAAATCCTGCCTAAGGCCATCTAACTTAAACAGAATGATTCTGGAAGTTTAGAACTAGTGATCCTGAAAAATTAAAAAGAACTAATTCAGGAAATTTCACTGTTTAATTGCATTCAAGTAAATAGGCATTCTTGGAAATAAATAAGAACACCTTTGTTTTGGTTTTCAAAGGACAAATTTTTAATATTTTAAGGATATTCTAAATGAATCACTGGTGGGAATTATGGAAGTTTCTATTCATGCCACCACAAAGAGAATCAAGAATTCTCAAAGTTAAAGCAATTACCTCTTTGGATTCATTAAAAAAATAGAAAGGAAGGAAGGAAGGAAGGAAGGGAGGAAGGAAGGGAGGGAGGTAGGGAGGGACGAAAAGAGGGAGAGAGGGAGAAAGAAAGAAAGAAAGAAAGAAGGAAGGAAGGAAGGGGGGAAGGAAGGAAGGAAGAAAGAGGCAGGGAGGAAATAAGGAAGGACAGGAAGGAAAGACAAAAGACAGGATCTGTCTTTCCATTAGTAGGGAAATGGTAACTAGATTACAGTAGTTTCTATCTGTAGAATACTAAGGATATTTGATCCGATTCTAGTTTTGCGGGCTTCAAAAACGAAACCTTAATGATGTATACATATTCATCGAGCTCTACATTTGAGATGTTTGTGCTTCATGGTATGTAGGTTAAACCTCAATAAGAAGAAGTTAAACACAAACAATTAAACCTTGAGGGGCAAAAATCAGAGGAGACTAACCAGGATGGCGGGAGGTCTGGGAATTGATGTCATGTATGAAATGACAGGAAGAACTGGAGAAATTTAATGAGAAGGGAGAAGGATTAAGGGTTACAGCGCACTTGATGGAAATAGTTGAAGGGTTGTCATCCAAAATAGGTTGACAAATTAACATAAAAAGCCAGACAAACATATTGAGACTCAAGGACCAAGCACAAGGATGACAATTTATGTGAAGTTAACCAAAGTAAGAAATTGCCTCTGTGGAAGAATTCCAGGAAAGACTAGAAGCGAAGAGTCACAAGTTTCTGAGGGTCCCTTAGAAGGAGAGAGTAATGAAGATCCTTTCCAGTTTTAGCCATCTCTGGTTCTTTGGTGACTGGTGTGGACTGTGAGAATATTAAGATCATTGAGAGCTCTGTTTCTTGAGAAGCCCCAATGCGCTCTGTGTTTCTGGACCTCAGACTCATCTCTGTGAAAGGGCACTATAGTGAAACACTCTCTGATGTGCAGGCTCCTGAACAAAGTGAACAATGAATGTCTAGATATTACAGACTTCGCACACAGCAATCTCTAACCAAATACGTGTTAAAGAATAAATGTGAAATAAGCTAGAATCTAAGGGAATGCATATATTTTTAAATGCTTATTTAATTTTGAAAGAGAGACAGAGCATGAGCGGGGGAGAGGGAGAGAGAAAGGGAGACAGAATCCAAAACAGGTTCCAGGCTCTGAGCCATCAACACAGAGACTGATGCAGGGCTCAAACTCATGAACTGTGAGATCATGACCTGAGCCGAAGTCGGACGCTTAACCAACTGAGCCACTCTGGTGCCTACAGGATCTGAGGAAACTCAATAAATGGTTTTAGAATCATCCCTGTGGACTAAGAAACTACCAAATATCTGTACATATAATTTTATTAATTAATAAAAATCCAAGTTACAATCAGTGGCTCATAAAATGAATTAACTGGAGACTTAGAACTGTAATTGAATATTAATATCTGCAATGAATTCCCAAAATTTTAGTTTTGCTGAATTTACATAAAGTATACATCTGATTATTTGATGCAGTATTTAAGTTGGTTTGACTGTTTTAAACTCTCTGGAACTCTATTTTCTGTGAGTTGATTAGTCAAACACTCAAACCCTGAATTTATTTATTCCCCAGGGCTGAATAACTGGTTGAAGTTTTGATGATCTGACAGTAAATCTATGCATAATTATGATTTATTTGGGCTACACATTGATAAAAAAAAAAGTGTAAGATTTTGAAATTCTACTAACCATGGTATTATTTGCTTATCCATTCAGCTCCTTAAATAACAAGTTAGTATTATTTCAAGTGCAGTACTTAGACTATATCAAATGCAGGTTGAAGTGTAAGGTCACAGTGCTGAGATTCAAAATGTGTCAGATGTAAAACCATCAGGGATTTGGGCAAGATGAAAAGATGAGACTTTTGATGTGACCTGATGTAGTTGAGTAACTCACAAAGTCACAAGTCAGTTTCTGACTATAAAAAGAGACATCTGATCAGATTGTCATGCTCTATGTTTAATGGAGTGTTGCAAGGACTTTGACACAAACCATTACCCACTATTTACTTATTCAAGGCAGAAACCTACTGGAAAATTGAGTGAAATTATCCGTACTTTAACAGCTTTGAGCAGATTGCATTATGATCAAAATTTCTCAAACACGCCCTTCTGAAGACATAGGTATTAAATACCATTGAGTTCTGTTATAGTTCTTTAATCGTCATGTTTTACAAGATTGCTTCTGTCCTCAGAAGATGAAGTAATATTGTGTGATTGTGGGAGAGTTGAATACCCACAGTTGGATCTATAATTTGTCAGTAGCGGTGGTATTTGGGGAAATACTGTTTACCCAGAAAGCCAGTGAATTTTCACACTACTCTTTTCTCAACATTCCTGGTTTATTTCCAAATTCCCAACATTTGTTCCTTATTTGGGTTCCTTGGACAGGGTTACCGAGTAAACCAAATATGAACTTTTTTGTGCTTTAGGATAATCGAAAGAAAACTTTTCAAATAAGATGTACGAAAACTCTGACCCTCAGTGAACCATTCAGGTATTTTTGAAAATCAGCTGTTAACATTGCAGAAATTCATTGACTTATGATGGGGTTGAATCCTGATAAAGCCATCAGAATTTGAAAATATCGAAAGTTGAAGATGCATTTAATATACTCAACCCACTAAACATCATAGGTGAGTCCAGCCTGCCTTAAGTGTGCTCAGAACACTTCCATTAGCCTACGGTTGGGCAAAAGGAACTAACGCAAAGCCTATTTTATAACAAAGTATTGAATTTCTCATCTAATTTCTTAAAAAAAAAATTTAATATTTTTTTTTTTAGAGAGAGACAGAGTGTAAAAGGGGGAGGAGCAGAGAGAGAAGGAGACACAGAATCTGAAGTAAGGTCCAGGCTCTGGGCTGTCAGCACAGAGCTGAATGTGGGGCTCGAACCCACAAACCGTGAGATCATGACCTGAGCCACAGTTGGACGGCCAACCACCTGAGCCACACAGGCACCTCTCTCATGTAATTTCTTAAATGCTTTCTGAAAGCAAACAGAATGGCCATATGGGATACCGAAGGGTGGTTTATCCTTGTGATCTTGTAGTTGACCAGGAGCTAAACTGCTAAGCATCAGGAGAGGGGATCACACCACATATCGCTAGCCCAGGAGAAGATCCACATTCAAAATCTCCAAGTAAGGCTTCTACTGAATACGTTTTACTTTGGAAACATCCTAAGGTCGAAAAATCCTAAGTCGAACCTTTGTAAGTTTGGGACCATCTGTATATGGGGATGTGCTTTGCCTGTGTCTATTGGTGCCACCAAAAATTAAGAAAGTTATGTTTAAAATTGTCTTTTGGGGTGGTTGGTTGGTTGGCCCAATGGGTTGTGTCCCACTCTTGATTTCGGGTTAGGTCATGATCCCAGACTTGTGGGCTGAGGCGCCGGGGCCAGGCACTGTGCTGAGAGTGGAGCCTGCCTGATGTTCTCTCTCTCCCTCCTTCTCTCTCTGCCCCTCCCCTGCTTGCACCCATGCTGTCCTTCTCTTACAACAAATTTAAACAAAACCCCCAAAAAACTGTCATCTCAGGCCCTGCAAGGTCATAATGAACATAAACAGAGGAGGTCATCAACGAATATTAATGTGAAATTGTTAAAAGTTTTTAAAAACTTAAACACTTTCCAAAGACTCCTTTTAGCCAAAATAACTAAATAAACTGGCTTACTGACAAATGCCTTATGAATACCATATTATATTATATTTCATTAAAGAATATAATATATAACAATGGAATTTGAAAAAAAGTTTTCCTGTTTTTCTTACTAAATATTTCAAAACTGCATATTTTTTAATACTTTTAAAAAGTATTGTTGAAGGAGAGTTTTGCAAAGATGAACCAATTTAATAACAAAGAACTGTTCGTGATCTAAAAATTAATCATTAATATCATGATCTTTGTCCCAGAATAATGCTTTGATTCCAGTTTCCTTATCAGTTGAAAGCCTGGCACACATTGTAAGATAAAATTAATTTTTTCATCATAAAGTCTAGTGGCTTCAAGATGGGGCCTAAGGTTAATCATATCAGTCAGATACCCAACTTGAGAAAAATTCCACTGGAAAGCTCTCAAATATCAGCAATGACATTTGAAGTAATTGCAAAGCTCAAGCACCAATTTAAATGAAAGGCTACCCCCCTCTGCTATGTCCTCTTTCACTAGTTGAATATTATAATGTAAAAAGCATCAATGTACTATCAGGTGAATTAATAATGTGGTATTTTATTGATTGCCTATGTATTCTTTGGAGAATTCTATTTTCAGTCCACAGATCTTATGGAACAACCATTTCTAAACACATAGTGTACAAATTCCTGAAAGGTATTCCTTAGAAAAATATGCTGTTTAAAGGGCCATCAATTTGGAAGGACCCTTAGGTCCAGTTTGAGCCATATATTTTGCTTCTAAAGTGACAGTCATAACAGAATTCTTCAGACGATGCTGCCGAATGAGGCTTCAAATGGTCATGAAGGCCATATTGTGATTTCATTATCAATCCAGGAGTTTAGAAGCAGACTACTGTCTTTTACACAATATGTTTTAGCAGACACAATGAGACTGGATGGGAGGAAGCAAACTGAAATACGACTTGCATTTGCTGCAAGTTAGGACTTTTCAGACAAAATGACTTGATAGGCATTTAACAGGGTCAGGACAAACTATTTTTGTACTGTTAATATGTTCATGGGTTCTGGTTAGAGATTGCATAGAATGTTGTGTCTTGACTTCAAGTAGGATGCCCGTGGGGAAAGGAGGGGTGGAACAGACACTCCCAGACACAGAAATTATACAGCAGAACGGAGAGGAAGAAGCCTTGCATCAAAGCTGTGTTGTGTGAAATGAGCTGGGCACCTGTCTATCCATGAGCATGGCCGGCCGTTGCATTCGTGGTAACACAGGCGGGGGAAACAGCCTCTCAACTTCAGGTTTACTGGGCAGATCCATCCTGTTTTTGGTTCTTGATTGGTGTTCAATGTCCAGTGTTGAAATGATAATGTGGGGCCTATACTTTTATTTTAGTTAAAAAAAATTTTTTTAAGTTCACTTATTTATTTCAAGAGAGACAGAGAGAGCCAGTGGGGAAGGGGCAAAGAGAGAGGCAGAGAGAGAGAGAGTCCCAAGTAGATTCTGCACTGTCAGCAATGAGCTTGACATGGGGATTGAACTCACAAAACACAAGATCATGATCTGAGCTTAAACCAAGAGTCAGACACCCAACTGCCTGAGCCACCCAGTCGCCCTTTTGCTTTTATTTTATAAATAGTATTTGCTTTGCTTTATGATTACCAAACCAGTATATGCCGAGAATACAAGAAGTTAAAAATGGAGGCATGCAAAAAGAAAATTGAATGCAATGGTAAACCTACCATCAAGGGTTTTATCTTGTTATAAGTCATATACACAACTATTTTATTTAAAACAATTCTTTTAAGAAGTTATAATTATTTCAGTTGTCAGAAACAGTGTGGCCTCTGTGGGATAGTCATGGGGGCAGTGAGCAGGTTTTTAGGAGATGGCACCCTGTCTCTTCACCGTTTTCCTCAAGGTGGCCAGTGGTGTGAGGTGGTGAGTCCTCCAGAAACCCCAGGGCTGACCCCAGAGGGTTGATTTTTGGCTTTATGTAGAGAATGCTTGTGCAGAAGTTAATATGCTTTCAGGTATGAATGCCAATACCTGACTTAGACAAAGAGGGCTGCCATTTCTTTACGTAACCAGAAGGCCAACCTTCTCAAGGTGGATGGTTTCAGGGCTCTGATTCACTTCATTTACAGTGTCCTCAGAGCTGCTACAAACACCATGAACTCCCACAGCCGTGTATAAGACAGGAAGACAATGTGGTCTAGAGAGAGGGTTGTTTGTCTGGTGGGAGAGCAGGTTTTCATCAGGGAGAAACAGCTTTCCCGAAAGGTGCCCAATGACATCTCCTTATGTGGTCAGAAGGGGATCTTATGTCTGGTCCAAAACCAATCACTGGCTTAGTGTGGTAGGATTAGATTACTCAGATCACCTTTCCTTCATGAACTGGGGGTGGGACAGGGTCACACTTCCCCCAGCAAACTAGGTTTCTATAAACCAAGGAAGAAAGACCAAGAGGAGGGTTATAGAAAACAGGTAGTCTCTGCCACACTCCCCGTTTCTGCTCGGCAAATGGCCATCAGAATCTTGTCACAATTCCTGTCCCCATCACTTTACCTAACCATGAGGCTCACATTTCTGTTTCCAGGTTAACTTTTCTTTGACAAATGAGAAAAGTCTTGCAAAACTTAAAATAATATCTTCGTTGATTTTTTCCCATGACTCCACATTTTCTACTGTTCTACTTACTAATTTATAAAAAAAAAAAAGAAAAAAAGAATGAACAAATGAATGAATGAAAACTTGAAAAGAACCTTGAGCTCCAGAAAGGATTTAAAGTGTTTTATAGGGCGCCTGAGTGGCTCAGTCGGTTAAGCGTCCAACTTTGGCTCAGGTCATGATCTCACAGTTCGTGGGTTTGAGCCCCACGTCAGGCTCTGTGCTGGCAGCTAGCTCAGACCCTGGGGACTATCTTTGGATTCTATGTCTCCCTCTCTCTCTCTCTGGCCCTCCCTCTCTCTCTGACCCTCTTCTGCTCACACCGTCTCTCTCTCAAAAAAAAAAAACATTAAAAAAAAGTGTTTTACAAATCTGTATATTTTATAAAATAAGCAAAAAATTAAAATGACAATGGAAATTTAAGGGTTGAAAAGCAAAGTGCTACAGACATAAAAATGATAAGGTCAGAACACAAAATAAATCCCAAACTTCTATGTTTCCTTGGAGCGCGCCGTAAGTTTTGTTCCACCTTGCTTAGAGGTTGGTGCAGAGAGGGCTGTCTTCTCAGTTATAAGATTTCTTCCAGGAATTCCCACTGAGATCGCACTATATATAATGATCTCTCCCATTCTTAGAATGGTCCTTCATTGTGAGTATCTCTTTATTTTATTTTTATTTTATTTTATAGAGAGAATGAGAGAGTGTGAGCTGGGGAGAAGGGCAGAGGGAGAAAGAGGGAGAATCCCAAGCAGTCTCCACGCTCATTGTAGAGCCCAATGCAGGGCTCTGTCCTAAGACCCTGGGATCATGACCTGAGTCAAAATTAAGAGTATGATGCTTAACTGACTGAGCCTCTGAAAGTCTCTTTCTTAAGACATCTCCTAATAATAGGGTTTTCATAGTTTTCAAACAGGGACCCTTTTGAAAGAGAAACAATGATGTGAACATAATAGATATCCATTGGGACCATCCTTGGTTAACCATGACATGTGACCATCCTCCCAGTATCAGAGGGTGCTATCACTTTAAGGGAAACATCTCTAGTCAGTTCTTTTTCTTAATCTCCACAAATTCGTTCAACCCTTTAGTATTCTCTTTAAATTCTCTAGCTCTTCATTTACCTTGTCCCTTTTGGCAAACAGCCTCTTCTCCAACTTCTAGTGTAAACTGAGAATGATTTAATGTAAAGTCCTCCCACATGAGCTCTCCTTTCTTTTTAGCTGCCTTATTCAAGTTTTCTTGTGTCCTTCTCTCCTGTCACAACGTGAATGGACCCCAGGTCCTTTTTCACCCTTGTCTCCTCTCTAAAGAACCTTGGCTATGAAGGAAAGGACAGGGTTTTCTGTGCTTTTCATTTTGAATTCCCCACCTGTCTTTCTCTGTTCTATTATCTTGGTGCTTTTGCCCTTAACTCTTCACAGAAAATAGAGGGAAGTCCACTTGTCACAGAGCCAGGGCCACCTTTTAGCCCTTGACAGTCAACACAACAGTGATCTGGTTGTCTTGGTCACTCTCTCCTTAAAACCCTTCCCTTCTTCAGATTCTGTGACATCACACCCTCAGCTTTCTCTCTTCCCTCCCCCTTCCCCCTCCCACCGATCATGACTTATGGTTTATCTCTCTTGGATTTCCTTTTGCCCCTTATATGTGGTGCTTAACACAATCAGGGGCAGTACATCCCCTGGTTAGAATGAAGATTGAGACCGGACACATGGTTTTGGTTCCGCACTGTGACATGTTATCATGTTGTTACCATGCACAGAATAGTTCACCTTCCTGGGCTTCTGCTTCTTCAACTGTCAGAAAGAGGACAAGGATGTATTTAGCTCCTATGTTTGTTGTGACGATTAAGAAATCAAAACACACAAAGCACACTGAGCTCTATACTGCTATTAATTTAAGAAGAAAACAAACAAAAACCAGGTTTCCCCTCTTAATTCTGTTTTCCTTGTTGCTACTCTTTCTAGATGAACTGATTTTCTCCAACGACTTCCTCTATAAACTACATACTGATACATGGGACCACCTCGCTTCATGCCCCCACCTCCCTTCCGAGCAGTTGGTTCAGGCTGACGAATGGACATCTCCACTCACCTCAGACTTGACCCTCCAAAATGAGCTCATCACCTTCTCACCAGAACTGGTGCTTTTATTTTAGTTTCTTTCTTGACAAAAGGTGTCCACATGCACAGACAGGAATCCTGGGGGTGATGTTTGCTTCTTGCTCTCCACCTCATGTTCAATTAGTCATTGACTCCTGTCAGACTCACTGACATAATAGCTCTTGCATCTCCTGCCTTCCTTCCATTCCCTCTACCCCTCCCTAGACTGGGACACTCACTAAGTCACGCCGGGATTACTGGATCAGATCCTCATTAGTCTCCTGGCCTCGGATCTTCCTCCTCTGCAGGTCCCGCTCCACGGAGCTCCTAGAGGGATTTGACTTGACGAAGAGCTGATCAGGTTACTCCCCTTTTCAAAGTGATTCATAGTCTTCAGGATAAAGTCAAAGCCTCTAGCATGGCATGTCTGATCCTTTGTAATCTCCTTCCGCCTACTCCTATGGCTTCATTTTTTGACACATTTTCCCTTGAAATATACACTTCAACCAAATTGATGTACTTATGGAATCAATAGGTACTAATCCCACTGAATTAACTTCAAGGTGAGTTTTACAGAGAGAATATCTTCTTTTTTTGATACAGTAAACCAAATTACTGCCTGTCTAAATGTTTATGTAACACAATTGAATTGTATACATTTTATTTCAACTCTTAATGGAAACGATCTCATTGGGAACATTATCTCTGTGTTAATTTTATACTTGATATTTGATTTATTAATCAGACATCCCTGTTTCAAGTACTTAGAATATTATTTCACAAGATTAAAATTTCTAATTCAATTTTCTTCACTTGTAAGACTTACAGTGTGCCTGTCATTTCTACCAAGTCTGTTTTTCTCTTGGTGAAATTTTTAGATTAAAATTTTACCACGTCCAGGTTGAGCCCTTATTAAATTTTTAATTTTATTCATTACAATCTTTAATATTTTTTATTATGAATTGGATGAAAACCTTATTACATGTACCTTTCTTTAATTCAGGACACTATATGAAACAATTCTCACAGGTGTTCCAAGATTGTCCAGAATGGTCAGAAGATCTATTGTTTTGATAATATATTTCTTTTGTGTACATCCTACCATTTCATCCACCACATACTTACAGTCCAGGTCTTGGCAGAACACAGAGAAAGCAACAGGGTTAAAATGGTGGCATCAAACTATCAAAATAATATGGTCAAAAAGATGGGTTGGACTGGGAGAGTACAACTGTCCCTTTTCTCTATTTGCTGTACCATGAATGTGCCACATTTTGCCATCCCCAGTTGTTTTTTCTTCCTAGAGTGCCTCTGTGGTAGTCAAGATTCATTCAATTGTGAGCAAACAAAACCTGATTCAAGTAAATGTAAGAAAAAGGACATATATTGGCTAAGATTATGGCTTTTCTCTTTTAGCATCTGTGAAGGAAATCTCCAGAAGGGTTTTTGATTGGTCATGTGCTCATCCTGGACCAATTACTGTGGACAGGAAGATGGGGGCCATTTTGGGGCTATCTGCCCACCTTGGTAGGGGGGAGGCCAGGAGCTGGGAAGGTAGCTCCAGAGTATGGTGGGGCAGAAGGATGCTGTCTCCAGACACAGAAGAACGGATGCTGGAGATTCAACCACCATCTACTGCTCTTCTGCCGCCTCTCTTATTTGCCTCCCAAACATGTTACAGCGTTTCTCATGGATAGTATAGCAAGATGCTGTGATGCTTCGTAGACCTGATTGTCCCTCCCACTAGCTTGGAACATCTTAGGAGGTAAAAAATTCACAGTTTACTGTTGTACACCCTTATTTCTTCTCTTCTCAGAAAAGGAAACATGATAAACAACATTGATGGAAAGAGTGAGTGAAATAGGGACAGTCTGGGAATTCACTACTTCCTGTAAGTTTATTTCTGACCCAGGAAACCCTATTCTTTTTTAAATTTTTATTTCTGAGAGAGAGAGAGAATGAGCTGGGGAGGGGAAGAGAGAGAGGGAGATACAGAATCCAAAGTAGGCTCCAGGCTCTGAGCTGTCAGCACAGAGCCCAACTCGAGGCTCAAACTCATGAGCTGTGAGCACGATCTGAGCTGAAGTCTGATGCTTAACTGACTGAGCCACCCAGGCACCCCAAAACCCTATTCTTAATCAACCAACTCCACTGTGGAGATTTTATTCATCTCAAACTCACCTGACTCATTTGCATTGAATTGAATCGAATTTTTATGTTTTTAAGTTTATTTATTTTGAGAGAGAGTGAAAGAATGAGGAAAGAGTAGAGGGAGGGAGAGAGAGAATCTCAAGTAGACTCTGTGCTGTCTGAATGGAGCCTGATGTGGAGCTCGAACCCACAAACCATGGGATCATGACCTGAGCTGGGAATCAAGAGTTGGACACTTAACCGACTGAGCCACCTAGGCATTCCTGCATTTAATATCAAAGGTGAGAATGCCAACTGATCGTGAAATGACTTAAAATGATAGCAAGAAAAATTAAAAAGTAAAGCCCCACATTTGATAATGCTTGAGCCTTGGAAAGTAACCCAAAATAGTGCTTCAATCAAGAGAACGGAATAGAATTTTTTCTTTCTTTCTAGTTGCTTGAGATGTTATGTACCACAGGGACACAATCTTTTTGAAAGATGGTGTAGCAAAATGTGAAATTTTGGGGAATGAATAGGGATAAGTTATCACCAGGCTTGATAAAATGCAATGACTATAGCCCATTTTAGGCGGAGGTAACATTTTTGCAACCCTTTCAAGTCATCGCCGCACATAAGGTAAAGCCGCCTATGGAAATCACGGACAAGGGAATAAACCTGCCGTCGCACAAGATTTACAACACTGCCAGGCAGTGAACTCAAAGGTCACCCCTGAATTAAGTTACCTTTGTATGACTTTCTGTTCTGGGTGTGAAAATACATGGGATGGTGAAATCCATTAAACTCCACTGACAGCAAGAGGGCTTCATTAATTCAGGAGTGGGAGAAGGCTTCACTTTCTGCAAAACCCTTGTGGGAATTCTGTGGGCACGGTTAGATTCTGGGAGGCAAACAGAGCACTAAAATAGAAGGTGGCTGTGGGAATGAAACTAGGGACCAGGACCTCTGTCTAAAAATAGTCATTTCCTGCACGGGCCATGTCATAGGCAGGGAGAAATCACATCTGTCACAGTGTACTAGGGCTCTGTGATAATTACATGCTGATAGGAACTGGCACACTGCTCCCAGTGTCCGTTGGAAAGAGACTCCAGAGAAATGCACTCTAATGGCAGCTGGTGTCATCACCCCAGGTAGAAAATGAGCGGCCAGTAGAAGCTGGCATGGCTTTGCTTGAGGCTGCGTGGGGCAAGGGTCAGAGTTCCTCCTAGCAGGAATTTATCATTCCTTGAAGCCAGTGCTTTGATGGAGCAGAAATACTTTATTTTCTCCCCAAAATGGCTTTAGATGATGCTGCCTTTTCATATTTTAACACGTCTTTAACTCCTACATTATTAAACCAGGGAATCACCCAGCTGTCACGGGTGAAAGACTGATCCAGAACGAAAGGACCCTGTCCTCCCTTGCTCCTGGGCAAAGAGCCAAAACCACCAGCTAAAACCCCTGGTCTGAATGGTATTTTCCAGAAAGAGGTGTTTCCATGGCAGATTAATGGGTTCTGGGTCAAATCTAAAAGCAGAACTGGATTAGGAGTGGGGCACTTGGGAAGTCATCTTCTAGGAAGGCCGTTTTGTAAGGATCTAAGTCTTGATGTGCGGTTCCTTTTTTTTGTACAAGGAAAAGTTCAAGGGAGTTGAACTTCAAGCTTACCTCCTCATTGGGATGACCTTCAGGAGCTAATCATGGGTGTGTGCATATGGTCCCTCCTAGACCAGCTGGGGACAAGAAGGCAGAGGACAAGGTGATAGAGCAGATCTGTAGCCTGGGAGGGGACAAAGGAGGTCTGCGAGAGGGAATTATTCTGGTTATCAGGTGTTGTGTAAGTCAGCGAAAGCTGTATCTGGGCTAAATTTTACATGTAAATAGAGTCCCTTGTCCTGGAATATTTAGTTGTATTGGAGGACGTGGGAGCCTTATCAGTGAATGCCTGTGACAGTTTCTGCAACTGCCATGCTTCTGCTGGCTGGGCCACTCCATCAGGAAGATCTCCCAGAAGTCTTCAGAGGCCAGCCCATGGTCCCAGGCCCGACGTGCAGCCTCCACACCCCACTCTTGTGCTGTGGACCCCTTTCCCTCCTGCTCTGTGAGAACTGATTGAAGCCACTCCCTCCACTTCACCACCCCCTCGATCCTGTGTGTCTGCTCAAAATTGGGAATTTCCTTGTCTCTGATGTCAAAATTCTCCCCAGATTCCATTTTGCTCTTTGACAACTTCCTATGGCTGTGCACTCTTCCTCCCCTGTCCATTGGTTTTGGTGTGTGGGTGTGTGTTGTTGTTGTTGTTGTTGTTGGGTAGGATGGGGGCATTTGGAAATGTCAGAGATAACCCCCAACTATCTGCTCCTTGTAAAGATGCTAATTGTGTGGAAGTCCATGCACCTCCTTCTGCCAACGTGAAGTCTATTCCATTTCCATGGTTGGTGATATTTGTTGTGAATCTTTCCAGAGTTTTTCTTCATACATATATGCAGATGTTTACAAACATGCATGAACACCCACACTTTTGAAGACATACATGAGATGACGTTATATATGTTGTCCTGCAACTATCTTTTTTATTTAAAAATGCATCGTGGGTATCCTTCATGTCAATAATGTATCAGATGTCATTCTTTTAAATTCCCATATAGTATAGATGTCTTATTGTTTATTAATTACTGATTGATAATTTGACATTATTTTCCTTTTTAATTATTGTAAAAGATGCTACGATGAACATCTCTGTTCCTATATCTGTATATATGGGTATATGCACATGTATATGTATATGTATTTTCCCATAGTCTAGAGTCCTACCAGTAGAAATGGTAAAGTTAACAGTCTGTGGATTCAATAAAAAAATAAAATAAAATAAAATAAATTTTAAAAATCACACACATTGCTTTCCATAAAAGTACTCACACTGTCATATTAGTTGATAAAGGTATCAATTTTCCAAAGCAGCCACTGAAACTACATTTACCAGTCATTTTAATTTTTGCCAATCAGATGGAAGAAAAAAGTTGTCTCCTTGTTACTGCAGTTTGTATTTCTCTCATAGCTAATGAACATCTTTTTTTTAAACTTTATTTATTTACTACGAAAGAGAGAGCACAGGCAAGGCAGGGGCAGAGAGAGAGAGAGAGAGAGAGAGAGAGAGGGAGAGAGAGAGAGGGAGAGAGAATCCCAAGCAGGCTCCGTGCTGTCAGCGTGGAGTCTGATGCCAGTCTTGAATTCATGAACCACAGATTATGACGCGAGCCGAAACCAAGAGTCAAATGCTTAACTAACTGAACTACCCATGTGCCTCTTATGAGCTTCCCCCTCACCCCCAGGCTTCTCACTTGTACTTTTTTCTGGGAATTGCCTTTTCATATTCCTTGCCCATTTTTTGTATTGAGCTCTTTTTATTTCTTTTTATTGACTTGCAGCAGCTCTGTACATACTGTGTGTCTTCATTCTCTGTGATCTGTGTTACAACAAGGTATCATCTCCTACAGTTCTGTGAGCTGACCGGGCACTGCTGTGAGATTTTCTTGTTTAGTCTTCCATGAAGTTACAGTCAAGAAGCAACTAAGAGGAGACTCGTCTAAAAGCCTGACCTCGTGAAGGCTCCCTCACTGGGTGGCAGTTGTTGTTACTGCCCCTTGAAGCTCTGCTGGAGGCTCTGTTGATGTTGTCATTTAACGAGTCTACATATGAGTTCTATTTAATTTTATCTGTCCCTGTGTCTGAGGCCCTCCCAGCATGGTGGATTGTTTCTAATACAAGCGGTCCAAGAGACGAGATGTGCAATGGCCAGTCTCTTAAATCCTAGTCATGAAAAGTGGCAACACATCACTTTTGCTGTAATCTGTGGTTCAAAGCAGTCAGAGAGCCCACTGAATTCGCGGGATGAATATTAAAAACGTGTAACCTACATTTTTGGTGACCTACTTTAAACCACCAAACTCCACTCTTTTACCACAATTATTTACATATTTCCCACGTGCAAAATTTACACTGCTTCCCCCCTCTACTTCCTAACACTCCTCCTCCCACCTGAAGCCTCATTTATACCCTGATGACTTCAAGTTCAAGTTCAGAGTTCAGGCTTTTATCATCTAAATCAGGTCCAGGTGTGAATGAGGTGCCTCGGGTGTGGGCCCTCTCTATTTGAAGACCTGTGAGCCAAAGAGGCAAGTCACACACACACACACACACACTAGACATACAATGTTGGACAGGCATGGAGAAACCACAAATGGCATTCTCATTCAAAAGTGAGGAAAATAGGAGGCACATGGCAGTCATTGGTCCATAGCAATTATGAAATCCAGCTGGGCACATATTGCCAATTCTTTGAATTGTTCTCTTTCCTGGGAATGATTCTCCACGGTTTTTGGCTTTGGGCCCTGGTTTCTTGTTTCTTCCTTCACGTCATCTTTCTTTTTCCATAAAATATAGACTGTTCACATCTGAACGCTTCCTCTGCCTTCTTTCTGCCCATGATAGTTTGCAGAGGGGGTATCCCAAGGCCCTTTTCATTTTGTACTACCCCCAACCCCATCAGTCAAAGCTGATATGATTCTCTTCAGAAGTTTGTAGATTCCTTGCAGGTCAAATTTTCCATCGTTAGACAAAAGCCATACTCACATTTTTCCAACGTAAGCTATTTATTTGAGCCAACAGTCGGGGCTCTGTGGAACAACCTCTGTAAGGGTTTCAGAAGCCATTGTGCTTAGTTGGACATGTCTTCGAGACATGCACCTACGACTCTTACAGTATCTGTTGTCTAAGAGAGAAGATCTATGGGTAGTGACCTTAGGATTATTTGAGGCCCTACTAGCTACATGCATAAAACACTCGGAGGGCTCACCAAAAGGTTGGATAGCACACTATTAAAGTCATTACTCTGAAGCCATGCTTTATTGATAGTGCTCTGGATATTATATTTGTCCTGAAGCTAGTCCGTATTTTTGGAGCCTTTTTGACATCTCTGGAGCAACTCACAATGAGAAATAGTTTAATTTTCTATCTCAGTAAGTATTGTCTTCAATTTTAGTTTTTTGAAATTCAACATGAAACCTGAACTGTTCTTTTTATATAAAAAAAAACAGATTAGCTATTATTTTCACACATGATTAAAAAATATTTGGGACATTTAACATTCTGATTAGAAATATCCTTAGCCAAATCTATCAGTGCATTAAATATATTTTCCATTTTCTACATGATCATTGGTGACAGTGTTATCTACCAGATCTCCCTCTCTCCCAGCCTCCAGTACAAGGATTGGCACCCTCTCCAAGCCCCACTGACTGATATCTGGAGGCTATTCTACCTTTCTCTAAAAGTATCCTCCAAACTCGTTTGTCTTCTCCCACCATTGGGATCCAGAGCCAATGTCGCCTGGTTTAGAACTTAGAGAAGTACCCTAGATGCAGAACCAAACTGTGTTCCGATGATCTATTCCTGCTTTTAAAACATGCTAAAATGTAGCTCCTTAAGACCACATGGAATTATCACCCCTCACAATTGTATGGGTTGCCGGGGCTCAGATAGGTAGTTCTTAGACTGGAGTCACTGAACTGGGCTGGATGCCCAGGCTGGTTGGCTGGTGGATGTTAGCTGGTGAGGGAGATGTCTGCAAGTGGCTCCTCTATGACTTGGATTTTCACTGCATGCTAGCCCAGCCCCGTCCTAGGAGACAGGAAGTAGAAGCTGCCACTCTCTTACAGCTCGGGTTATCACTGAGTGAAACTGGCTTAGTATCACTTTCAGAGAATTCTGTTGTGCTAGTAGTAAAAGAGCGCACCTAGATTCAAGGGGAGGAATCACAGAACTCACCGTTCAGCGGGAGAAGCTCAATGACGTCGCAGAACTTCAGTGGGAGAAGCACAATGACGTCACAGAACTTCAGAGGGAGGAGTGCAAAGACGTATGGTTGCCTTCGATTTGCCACGTGTCTTCTTCTCAGACCATACTTTCCACCTTTATTTTAGCGGCTTCAGAATTTTGTGTTTTGCACGGGAAGCCACGGATACACTGATATTCGAAAGGGAAACGCTCCTGTCTTTCACTACCACTTGGACTCTCTTTTTCACTCTCTACCTCTCTTAACCGTTTTGAATTCGGTTTTGTATATGGTTTGAGGTGGAAAATCCAACTTTAGTTTTTTCAAATAAGTAACAAATTATGCAACACCATTCACAAGTAACTGGTTTTAAAATGTTTGAATTTTCATATTATAAAATCTTTTGCACACATTAGTCAGTTTTTGATTCATCCCTTTTGTTCCATTGATTTCAAATTTATTTTTGTACAAATAAGACATTGTTTTAACTTCTATTGATTTATATTTTACTTGATTTTAAATAAATCCTCCCCTCCAGTGGTCATTATCAAATGATATTCTCCCAGATAAATTTTAGAATTAGTTGTCAAAATTTGTGAAAAGAAAATGATAAAAAGTTTTAAAATTCTGATTATTATTAGAGTTACATGGAATTTGGTAGAGTAACTTTTAGAGAGAGCTGCTTTGAATTTTTTTCTTTGCTTTCTTTTATAATATTTATTCAGGAATTTCTCCCTCTCTGAAGTTCCGAGAAATTTTCTTGTCCTTCAACTTTAACACAATTTCTTCTCCTCATTTCCCTGTTCATTGTTCTGTTAAGAACACCCCTTAGATATATGGTTAAACTACTGGATCTGTTCTTTAAAAGTTTTTTTTTTAATGTTTTTTATTTTATTTTTAAGAGGGAGAGAGAAACAGAGTGCAAGTGAGGAGGGGCATAGAGAGAGAGAGACACAGAATCCAAAGCAGGCTCAAGACTCTGAGTTGTCAGCACAGGACTTTGAGTTGTCAGCACAGAGCCAGATACGAGGCTCGAACTCACAGACTGTGAGATCATGACCTGAGCTGAAGTTGGACATTCAACCAATTGAGCCACCCAGGCACCCCCATTCTTTTCTTTGAACCTGTTTCTCAAAAGCATAATTTCACATTTTCCATCTCTTTTAGAAGAATCACTGTTCTATATACTTCTGTTTATTTTTTTGATTCATTTGTGTTTCTCCACTTCTCAAATCATTAATAAAATTTTTTATCATGTTTTTAATTTCTTGGAATACTGCACTACTTGTTTCATGTAGTATTTTGTTTAAAGTCATTGCATATGATTTATCTTTCCAAATTTGAGAAAGATAACTGTACTTATTTTGTAGTTTTTTATTTGTTTGTTTCATTAGCACTTCTTTAGGAATTATTTGCAACATATGTGATGGGTAAGTAGCTCTTATTCTTAATATATAAAAATCTATTGGTGATTAATACTAAGAAAACATTTCAGAAGCAAATGGGCAAAGACATGAATTGGCAAATTATTTCAGAAGAAACACGACGAACCAATAAATGAACATGTGAAGTAATGCCCAAATCAAATGATGAATTGATGCAAAATTAAACAATGAAATGTCTTTTTTCATACAGGTGGGCAAAAATGAGCAATGCAATATAGCAAGAGTGTATGGAATCAGGTAAATCCTACATAGTTGGTGGTGAAGTGTATTTCAATGCAACTTTTCTTCAGAGGGCTGTTTGACAATAATGTATATTGATATTGAAGTTGTGAATACTCTTTGACTTATTAGTTCCACCTCTAGGGTTTTATCTTATGGAAATAATCTGACAAATTTCAAAAGATATGTGCTAGTTAAAAGAAAGAAGAAAGAAATAGAGAAAGAAAGGGATGCAAAGAAGAGAGGAAAGAAGGAAGGAAGGAAGCGAGGAAGGGAGAGAAGAAGGAAGGAAAGAAGGAGGGGGGAACAACGTAAGGTCTAATAGTAGCAATTCTGTTAGATATGTTTCAGTCCATCCATTAAGAAATGAAATAAAGCAACATATATTAACCCAGAAAGGTGTGTATAATTTTGTGACAGAATCCCAGCGATAATCTCCTTTTAAAAGTATATTCCAATATGTGAATAAAAAAGTGAAGATTTCTATAAAGCACATTGACTCTGGTGGGTATTTCTGAGAGCTGAGACTTGGAAGAAACAGTCGCTTCTTATTTGAACCACTTCTATTTTACATGATTTGACCTATTTATCAATAAACATGTTATTTTATAATCATTTAAGGAACCTGTTTCCATTAAAAACTCAGTACATGCTGAATGCACAAATGTTCTGAAAATACACGAAGGTGTAAAAAGGGAAGTGCAAAGTGACCTACAATGCTACACATTGACCTACCGACTTAACAGCTTAGCACATCCTTATTTACTTTACTTCCTTATTTACGGCATACAGATTGATGCTCCCCTGTCCCGCAGGAAGGACAGGCAGCAAGCACACACCCTTCTTACTTGTTTTGAAGCTAGGTCTCACTGACCAGAACTTGCTGTGTGCCTTTCATGTCACCGAAGGTATATTCGAATCTCCATAAGGACATGGACTGCGTCAGCCGTGTGCGTCCAGACAATTTACACGTCCTTCATGGAGCACTTTCTCCTTCTCATGCCCTCCTCTTCGGTCTTCTCACCTCAGTGCCTGTCAAGGTGCTTCCCTTATCCCTGTCTCCCCCCACCCAACACGTCCTGAGTGCAGTGTCTCACACAGAATGGATTCTCCCCATTTCCTGTTGAGTGGCCAAGTGGATAAGCAAATGAACGAGTGACCCAGTCCTTCAGAGCCCATTTAACGGTGCACATCGAGACTCAGCCATCATGTGCCTTTGGGAAGATCAGGCATTTCTCTGCGGTTAGCTGTCCATCTGGCAGCTGAGAGTAATAAACGCCACATCGCAGGAAGTTTAAAAGGATGAAAGAGATAATATTTATAAAATACTTAACGTCTTTAGAAGGAAAATCCCCACCAAGCCCAATGTGTATACTATTATCATTGATTCTCCGCAACCCCATCCATCACACAGAAGATTCTCTGGCTCGTGTTTTCTCTCAGCAGCTGGGTTTCTAACAGTTCTTTCCATTAAAGTATCACAGGACGGGAGGCTGAGTCCTGGTCTGTGTGAACGTCACACCTTCCTTAAAATCGCCGAGTTTCTACACTAATTAAAAAGGTGATATTTTTTAATCCTCCCAACATCTCACTGAGATAGGGGAGGAAAGCTATTATTATCCTAATTTTGCAGCTAGGGAAACCAACAGAGACGCTCTCTTGCTCAGCATTAGATGGAAGATGATGATAAAGACAGAACTTGAACCTGAATCTTTTGGTGTTCATCCTTAAGCTGATGAACTCAAAGTAAAACCAAACCTTGGAATGCAGTAAGCTTTTCTGAGTCTGTGAGAAAAAACAAACAAACCAACAAACCTTCTCCCCCACAAACAATACTAAGTTATAGAAATACGATATTTACTATGAAGTTCTTCAGTTATTCACATCCACGAAATCGCCCAGTTATCCTGCCTTTTATCAAAAGCATGTGGAGGAGGGTGAAGGGGGCTAGTGAGCCCTTTACATTTGGGTTTTAAGGTTGGTGTGAAATTTTAAAATGTATGGTGTTTCATCTCATACCTAAAACTGCAATCACACTTGTTTGAAAGGCCAACATCAAAGCGTTCCTTTATGACACTGGCAAATAATTTTGCCTTGTTTTTTCTCCATGATTAAAACACATTTCCTGTTAAAAACACACTGATGTAGTATCACTGATTCCTCTATTAGTTACACCAATATTTACTGACCAGCAAGGCTTTGTCACACCCTCTAGATGTTGGAGACACTAAGATGAACAAGAAAACCAAAGTCCCCCGCCCTCCTGGGGCCCACATTACAATGGGAGATACAATTGGGAAGGAGCAAATAGACTCCGTAAAAGTCATCTAAAATTCCTAGAGTGCTAACCACGAAGGAAATAAAGCAGAGTCAAGTCTGGAGATGGTGGAGGAGAGAGGGGCTGAGAGAGGTCTCCCGGAGGAGGGGCCGTGTGAGCAGAGACCCTCATCTTAAAGACGGGAGCACCGTCCACACTCTGCGGAGAATATTCCAAGCATAGGGAACCAAATAGTATCAAGGTCCCATTTCCTCTGCCTACAGGGCTTCCCTTTTTCCCATGCATCTGTCAAGGTCAGCCTCGGACAGAACTGTGGACCTTTCCTCCTTCTTGGTGCCCTTGATGTGGAAAGGGGTACGTGCCACTCTGCACCGTTACCTCCAGCACGGGGGCTTGGGGTCCATGGCACCCCACAAAGGATCTGACACAGTTGTTGCTCGATAAAGCTTCTGTGAAATACTCACAACGCAGACTTGACATTTTGGCCCCAGCCTCCCACATCGTCGCTGACGCCAAAAGCATGAGGCGCTGCACTAAAGGCCCGGTGAGAGAGGAACTGACTGTTGGAGTCAAGCATTCGGATGCTTCAGTAGCTCTTCTTATCTTGTTTTATTTGCCCACTTTCTGTTTGGCACCAAGCTGAGGACGGGACACAGGCAACACCTTACCAAAACAATGCTTTCTTCCTGAAACGTCACTGATTTCTGGAACACTCTCTCGGCATCGTGTGGGGGCTGTGTCAACCCCGGGAGGCAATAAATCATGTCTTATGCTCTCAGGACACACTGCTCCCTCTCTGCGTCTCAGGCATCTCCGGGAAGAGGGGAACTGACCCAGGTGTCGCTTTTTTGTGCCCAAATCACTAGCTGGTTGGGCCACCGCGTCAGCCAATTCTCTCTCGAGCCTGTTTTTAATTTCTGCATTTCCCTTTGCTATTCGGGTTTTGTTTAGAGAGTAAAGGAAGCTTCTAAATATTCTGAACCCCGGGGTCCTCTGTGGTATTCCTGAGACTTCTCTCCTTTCACTGAAACGTAAAACAGCCCACAGCTGTCTGCTCGTATGACCCTTTCTCTTATATATACATGCAGGGGCACCGGGTATCATTCAACAAATCGGTCCTCTCCTGGCTTCTGCCACATTCCCTGTGACGTGAAAGGCTGCGAATCGTCACAAGAAACGTTCACTTGGAAAACGGAGTCGATCCAGGTGGGTTATCTCAGAGATGTAGCATGTGAGAAAAGGTGCGGTCTCCATGTTCGAGTCAGACAAGGTGCAATTAAGAACACACCCATGCCTCCTACGTCCCTAATAAGGTATTCCTGGTACATGATAATTAAGTCGTGGCTTTGAGGCACTGTAGTGTGACTCTCGCCAATGGGCCAACTCATTCCATCAAGTTCATTCCCAAACGTTCCTTTGATCCTGCCTTGCAGCCCACACCTGTTTCGCTCTGGCTCCAGGAGGCAGCCTGCAGGGTGGTGCAGAGCCCGTGCCCTGCACCACCCCCACCCCGTTCCCCAGGACACATTCACCTGCTGCCCTAGCCCAAGTCCCCCGACTTTGATCTGTCGGCGCCGTGGAAACTGTCGGCGGGGGTAGAGTTCTAGTTCGGCCTCATTGACCTGGAATGTAAGCTTCAAGGTTCTGGAAATTTGATAGTGAGGCGGTACACATTCCAAGGGGGTAGGCGGGCATGTCGGGATGTTTTAAAGATGCTCTCCCAAGACTTCACACTTCCAGGGGACTAGGGACCAGTAGCCCATACCTCTAGAGGTTGAGGAAGCTTCCAGAGCGTTGTTTGAACTCATTCCCACCCCCCAGATTCATTACCATCTGGATACTACTGTACTTTGCAAAGACAGGCACTGTGCTATTCCTGACCACCTCTCTCCCCTCCCCCCCAGGGCTCCGAATCCGTAGGCTTACCTCCCTCCTCGCAGACAGCGGGATATCTATATAAAAGTGGGGCTTCGGCCATTGAAAGGGACTGGGAATATTTTGACAAGAAGAAAAACAACACAGTTGACCCTTATTCAAATGGAATTAGGAGATAAGGTGAAAGCTTTAAAAAAATGTTTTAAACAGGCCACCTAAAATGTAGGGGTTGTTTGCCAAAAGCCACATCTGACTCGAATAAGCAAATCTGTCGTATGTAGCCCGCGCATGTAAAACAAAATCCAAATGCAAGTACGCGTGCTTTTATGTCGCTCAACTACAGCAATCCGTATCTTATTTGTGCGTATCTTTGATGTCTATTATGTTATGTCCTCTGAAGTGATTACATTGCTTTTATTTAATAAAAATTTTTAAAGTTGTTTTAAGTCTCTGGATGGAAAGATAAAAAAAAAAAGCCGAAATCTTATTTGCTGCATCTTAGCTTTTATGTTGGAAGCAGCTCATGTTGAAATTCTTAGACTAAACGATCTCCAGTTTTGTGGATTAAGATCAAGTGGGAGAAAGATGAAAATCTTAAAAGGAACATCATACAAATGCTTTTGCGACTCCGGGGGAAATGAGACATTTGTAGATGCTACCTGCCGGGCACGGTGGGCATTTTCTGAAATGGGCAGAAGGCGAGACTCTTTGGGGAAAGACACTGGAGGCAGGAAGATTGGATTTGCTCCCCAAATCTGATGCCCACCAAGGGAAGCGTGTCCCTGAACCCCATGCAAGGAGTGAGCACGAGCCACCTTTCCAGTGGGTCTGGGCAGGGGGAAGGCAGATCTGTTACTGTCCATCTGCTGATAGGAATCGTAGGAAGGGCTGTGGCTGCTGACGGAGCAGTTCCCCGTAAAGCTGACTATTATTTCAGGTCTCTATCTTTTCCTCTTTGGTAGGAAGATATTAAAAATAAGTCTCTGGCAAAAAGTACAGAAAAACACAGAGGCTCTGAAATTGCAGCAAGGACAGATTCCCGGCCAGCAACCCACATGTCTGGGGCTGGTCATCAATGAGCAGTTTGCAGAGTCTGCTCTCCTAAGGGACAGGGCTATCGAGAAGGCCCGACCTCCACCCGTGCCTGAGAACCCCGTGTGGACTTTGAGCACTAAGGATTACGACACCTACAAGGCTATCCTTTCCGTGGGCAAAAGCCACCTTGAAACTTTTTCTTCTAGAACCAGTACAGTTTGCATGTTTATTTCCGGCAGGATTTACAGGGGATGAGATCCCAGTGCGTGAACTCAAAAAGCTCAAGAAGTCAGTTGTCTTGTTTCTCGTTTTCTACATGTCACGTCTGTTGGGCCTGAGTTCACTTCAGTCTTCAGTCATGTTAACAGCTCAGAATAAAAAGGTAGATCTCATGAGTCTGGGCTGTGGGAGACCACATAGGAACACGGTGAACATTTTTCCACCACCAAAACATGTCATAGGTGAGACCTGTATTTGGGGAGTCGACAGGGAGTCAGAGGGTTGGGTGGGGGGGTAACATAAAAACACTTAGGGAATTCGAACACTGAACTATACCAACAGTTAAAATCGAGGCAGTAGGTCTCACTGAATGCAGCGCATAGGAGAAATATTTGTTACTCTGTGTTCTGTTTTGCCCGCATTCATTAAAAAACGGCCTCTACTTCCTTCACTTCCTGACCATGCCCACCCTTCAGTCTCACTGCCCCCGTCTTTGTTTTCCCACAGCATCGTCAGTGTGCTTGTTATAAACAAATCTGGTTGTGTTACACTTTTTGAATGTGAAAATCTGCAGTGACTCCCCTGTAGCCTTCAGGAATGTCCAGATGCTTGGTTCTCCAAACCCCCTGGGGCAGCCATCCACCCTTCTCTCCTGTGGCTTCTGTGCTTCTTGATCTATTCTTGCACCGTATGGAACCACTGAGAGAAAGCTACGCCATCCCTTGTATCTATGACTGCTCTCTCTTTCTGGAACAAGCATCTCCAAACCTTAGTTAACTCCTTTACTTTTGAGAGGCGGGGTGGGTAGAAAGAATAAGTGGGAGAGGGGCAGAATGAGACAGAATGACAGAGGGAGAGAGAGAATTCCAGGCAGGCTCTGAGCTGTCAGCACAGAACCCAATGCAGGGCTCCAACTCACGAACCACGAGATCATGATCTGAGCCAAAGTCAGAGGCTTACCCGACTGAGCCGCCCAGGTGCCCATTATTTTCTCTTTTAATGCACGAAACAGGGGTATTTAGGAAAAGCAAAGCTGATTTTGAGCCTGCTTGCAAGGCTCATCAGGATGTTGCTGTGACCTGTTTCTTGTTACTGCAATAAGAACACCGGGGCATTTTGGGCTTAATTAGCCTACATGGGAGGGAGTAGAATGCCCTCTAAGGACCACGTATTTTAACTGACCTGAGCAGATGCCCCTTAGTCAGCACTGCAGCCGAAGATAAGATCCCATACCCCCTGACCGGTTAGGAGTGGGCTCTGGGTCCTGAATGCTTGGGTTTAAACCTTGCTTCTGTCCTTTCTCAATCTGAGCATGTTACCTAGCGACTTGTACCCACATCTCATTTGTCAAGGGGCCTAATGATGTCCCCCGCCTCACAGGGTTGGTGGGAGACCTGTCTGCATGGGTGCCCGATGCACAGTCAACAGTGGGGGGGTGTCAGCTGGGCTCATTGCTACCGTCCTCGCCTTTCACTAAGCTTTATCCCCTTCCATGCAGCTCTGACTTTCAAAAGAAGAGACACAATCTGAACCTGCCTGATTCTTGAATTCCCTGCTCCACAACAGACCCCGTGCAGGACCTGTGTGCACTCTGACCGCCCGCCGGCCCCTCGGCCTTCAGTGCCACCTTCCTGCATGATTTTGGGAAGGAAACCAACCTTCTGAGTGGTGCTAAGTGAAGGCAGAGGGGAAGAGGCCGAGATGAGGCGAAGCTCTCTCTCTTTCTCTCCCTGGCTTCACATTTAAACACAATTCCTGCTCTTCTCAGGAGCAAATACAGAGCTCGTTGGCTCAAAGGATGAAGTGTCACTGAGCTTTCTCCTCTGCAAACACATAACCAGCCTGCAGAACTTTCTGTAAAAATCCGGAGAATGAGATTGACGTGAGTTTCTGGTATCATCTTCTTGAGGGTGTATTAGCGGGACAAGGTAGTTCTGGTGAGGAAAATCCCCATGAGGGATTTCAGAGGAGGCACTCCCGATGAACCGCATTTTCTACACGCGGTGCTAAGCCTGGAGCGCACAGGCCACAGGGGTGTCTGGCTGTTGGACGTGATGAGCTGCTACAGCCATCCAGGAGGCAAAGAGTAGAGTAGGCTGGTTTATTGTAAATTTCCATAATAATACACATTTAGAAAAACTGGTATGAAGATTTCGATTACAGAGGGCAACTTTGGTTTAAAATTTAGGGAAAAAGTCTAATTATTTTTAGATTACTTTTTTTTTGAGACTTAAAAAGAAATGGCCCATAAGGAAAAGACCATAAAGATGCACCTTACCATCTCATAAAACCAGGAACCGTGGGGTATGACGTAATCTAATGACAGAGATGGTGTGTCTTTGGTTTGGTTTCAGCTCCAAACCCAGACTCCAGGCAGCAGCAGGTGGTCCATGGAGCCAGGGGCCCAACACAAGTGGGACCCAGCGAGGGGGTGCCCTCAGGCATGCGTATACTTTGAGTGGGACGCGTTTCTGATGGCTTTAATTATGAATCTAATAGAAACACATTTACTACTTTGGGGGGAATGAAGAGAAATGAGTCCTTGCAGGGGGACAGTTTGAATCATAACACATCATGATTTATAGCTAAAGCATAAGGTTGTCTTTTGGACACGTGCTGGTTAGGGAGTGGGAGACAACATTAGCAAAGGAAAATTTAAGTGACCTACATATAGTTCCGATAGGCTAATCATTGTTTTTCTGCTTAAGAAGCTACAAAGCCTACTAATTCACACCTAGTTGCATTGTTAACCACATTGCTAATGAGTAAATGCAGACCTGGGGCCAGGATTTGAATTCTGGTTCTTTCACTTAGTAACCGCGTGATCTTGGGCACACTACTTCCACTTTCCATACCTTGGTTTTCTCATCTATAAAATGCAGATGATGATAAAAGCTAGGTTTCACAACTGTATTAAATGAGATCATCTGCATAGATCTATATCAATATTGATATCCATCACCTAGAATATTTGCCATACAGTAAACACAGTATACATTTAGCTATTATTGTTATGTTGACATTAATTCCATGATCAATATCTGTTCATAAAGTGTTCTGAACTTTTTTCTTTTCTTTCCCTTTAAAGTTTATTTATTTTGAGAGAGAGAAAGAGAGATAGTATGAGTCGGGGAGGGACAGAGAGTAAGGGAGAGAGAGAATCCCAAGCAGGCTCCACACTCAGCACAGAGCCGGACACGGGCCTCTATCTCATGACCCTGAGATCATGACCCGAGCTGATATCCAGAGTTGGTGGCCTCACCGACTGAGGCACCCGGGCCCCCCCTTCAACTTTTCTTAATGAGGTATACAACATTGGGGTTACTCCGTTAAAGGAGAAACTCATCATATTTTTCTTTTTGCGATTCATTTCTTTAAACAAAGTAATACTTGCACTGAGTTTCTGTCACCACACATTGGTACAGCCAACCTGTGTGCTGGTTCATAACCTGTGCTGCTGGATGAGCCCCTCCTCCCCGGCCATGCTGTCCCTTCCCAGGGGGCTCAGACTTTCCCGAGGCACAGGGTGAACTCTGGGACCCTCTCCACATCTGTGGCCTCCATCCTTTCTGACTGGACAGGCCGTACCAAGCTGGTGTTGGTTGATTCGGACTCTACTGATACATAGACCAATAATGCCATGACATTTTTTTAGTAAATATTCACCAGTGTTAGTTTTATTATCCAAAATCTGCTTATTTACTAGCTATAAAAAGTATATTGCAATTTAATTCTCATTTATTTGCTTTTTAGTGAACTGAACATTTGTTTACATATATTTCCCACTCCTATGCATTTCGTCCCTTATAACTTTCATGCCAGGGTTTTTGTTCCTTTCTCGACTGGAGGTCTTAGGCTCTTGTTGATTATAAGTGTTCTTTCTAAATTCAAGGTATGAACCCATTTTATGTGTGTTTATTGTGAATATAGTTTCTAGTTTGCTTGTCTTTTAATGTTGTTAGTGATCTTTTTTATCTGGAGTTTACTTTAATATATCAAAAATTTTCAATATCTACCATTGCCTGGTGCTTAGAAAGTTTCCTCCCTATTAGAAGTCAGAAAAAAGATTAAGTTCTGTCTTCTAGCTTCTTTATGTTTTTATTTATACGTCACATACACTAAACTCTCCATCCATCTGTAATTAACCTTCATGTGTGACAGGAACGAGGAAGCTCACTGTATTTGGTTTTCAAACAGCCTGTCTCCCCAATTCTGCTGACGTTGATGCTTCCTTTATTTTACATGACTTTTGGCTTATATGCCTATTTTAACACCTTTTTTTTTAAAGGAAGGCCATCCTGTGTTAATATTTGTTCTTTTAAATATTATTTAGTGCCTTCAGAACTGCGCAAACATATTGCCTGTAGCATTTTTGTACAGATTTGCTGGCTCAGGAGCCAGGGCCACCCTGGCAAACATGGCGAGCACTGTTCTTAGCGGGCTGGGCCAGAGCACAGGCGCTCATTACCCTCCTAAGTAGCAACGATTTGCCAGGATGTTGTACGACAGCCTTTTGAATTAGGACCAGCATGCTTTTGTGGAGAACAAGAGTTGAGAAGATTTACTCATCAGGTCTGACTCCATGGACATCTGGAGAGGACAGCCCGCTCTGGACGATCAAGTCATGCTTTCATAAAATAAGTTTACAAAAGAATAAAAACAAGAAGGGAGTATGAGTTTCCAAGGATTCATTTTCAGTGAATTCATAGAATAAAGACCCTCTGAGTGAAAGAGATTCTTGGATCAAAAAAGAAATTTAATTGCTTCTTCAAGCTCTAATGACGGTACTTTTCCGTAATTTTAAAAATAATTTGGGTGAACTTTCCTTTCTGCTTCACGACCAAGGGGAGGCAGGGGGCAGGGATAGTCCAGTGTAGAAACAAGTATTGCTTTGTTTCTTTTTTCGACCCCTCAGTAATTCCTGTTAAACATACCTAAGGTTATAAAATTTCTTCACTGGCATCCTGGCATGTTGCTGTGTTACCAACCCAAAACTATGTATTTTCAATTACTGACCTTTTAACATATTTGACATTGAAAAGTCTACACTATAATTTGCCCTGCCTCTGTCTCATAGCACTGGCTCTTCTGTGAAGACCAAGTTGATGAGCAAATTTCAAAGAAACTTAGAGGGTTGTAGAGTTGAAGACCACCAGAATGTAACACATGTGAATACACAGAGAAGATGTATAATAAATACCAGAATTGTATTGTAATACAATCTCTTACAATAAGTGATAGGATAAGATTATATCTTACAAGTTCATTGGTGTACAATTAAAATAATTTTTTAATGTATCTCTTTCAGAGAGAGAGAAAGAGACAAGGGGTGAGTAGGAGAGGGGCAGAGAGAGAGAAAGAGACAAGGGGTGAGTAGGAGAGGGGCAGAGAGAGAGAAAGAGACAAGGGGTGAGTAGGAGAGGGGCAGAGAGAGAGGGAGACACAGAATCTGAAGCAGGTTCCAGGCTCTCAGCTGTCAGCACAGAGCTCAACGTGAGGCTCGAACCCATGAACTGTAAGATCATTACCTGAACCAAAGTCGGACACTCAATCGACTGAGCCACCCAGGGGCCCCAGTGTACATTATTAGTTCTAGCATTCTTAGTGCAGAAAACTTACAATAAATACATTTTATATTGCATCTAATATAATATTATATGTCAATTATATTTCCATAAAAAAGAAATGCATTTATAGTTTCTTTTGTCAGAGACGAATTTATGATATTGTAGCTCATGTCTCTGGCAACTTATTTCCTACCTTGTGTATGTGAAGTTTTAGGGGGGATAAAAAAGGAAAATTTAAATTTCAAACTTTATTTTAGGATTTATTTAAATTATGTTAGGCTGTCAACGTGTCACTGGTCTTTTTGCGCTATGTTTTTTGTTAGCCTATCATTTTTAAAGAAACCTTAAGCAAATAGCATTTAGAACTAATACATAACTCTGTCAGTATTTTCAAAGTGCTATAGTGTTCCAAAGAGAAAAAAGCATTGTTCTATACCTTGCCCAATATAGCAATGAAAGTAGGGCAGGCTGATTTAGTATACGATTCCAAGGCTACACTGTCATGTCACTAATGCTTAAAAGCCCTTCATTTACATTTTCAGAAAAAAAATTATAGAATTAAATATCTCTGAACCAGCAAGACTGTTCATTACAGGAAGTTATTATTTTGATCAGGCTGTTGGTTTCTGAAGTCTCTTGGCAACAATACAAAAATAGCTTTCCCGTGTTAATAAAGAACAATCTGCAAAAACAAATTAGAAATGTGTTAAGGACAAAATAAACAGACATTTTATTTTTTAAACTTGGGGGCCTCTGAATTTCACAGACTTTTGGAATCTGGGGAGCTCCACCCAGCTGCTACACATTTTATTGCTCTATTATAGGTTTGGCAGGAGAGGAATAATTTTCCAACTGTTGGAACAATGTGGATTCACATTTTTCCAGCAGGAAAAAAAGAAAAAGCCCTCTATCTTACATATTAAATTCCTAATAGAGAAACAGGGTCTGTATCGCTCTGCCCATTTTATGATAGAATTTGAGAACGTAGGGAAAAATTACATATATGAAAATGGTATAGCTAAGTGTAGTTGAAACCTACATCTGGGGAAAGGATTTTGAAACCAGTGTAGAAAAGTCAATTTGCAGAGCTAAGCTCTGTTGGGAAACCCCACTTACAACGGACTGGAGGCCGTCACCCGGGATTTGTTGCGACCACTCCTGTCTACTTCTTAGTCTTACGTACTATCCGCATATTGTTGGCTGCTAAGGAGAGCTTGGTGTAACGGGCTGAGAACCACTTCTTTGACTATTCACTTAGTCTAATAGTTCCTTCTAGGTGATCAGAAATCCATCCTGACCTCAGAGCCGTTGCAACTACATACACCTGTTTGGAGGGATGGGAAGGCTGGTGCCCTAGCTTTTTAAAAAGTAAGGAATTGTCGGGGCGCTTGGGTGGCTCAGTCGGTTAAGCGGCTGACTTTGGCTCAGGTCATGATCTCATGGTTTGTGGGTTCCAGCCCTGCAACGGGCTCTGTGCTGACAGTTCGGAGCCTGGAGCCTGATTCAGATTCTGCGTCTCCCTCTCTCTCTGGCCCTCCCCACTCATGCTCTTTCTTTCTCTCTCTCAAAAAGAAATAAATATTAAAATTTTTTTTAAAAAGTAAGAAATTGCAATTTCTTATATGCGTACGAAAGGAGGATTTAAATAACTTGGAATAGAAAGAGATGATTCTGTCCCTCCCCGTCCCACCCTCCTCCCATGAAAAATCCAGAGCTGTGCCCCGGACCTGGGTACCAAATCTGCTCAGCTGGCACTGAACCGTGGCCTAGGCACCTGGGTGATGCTCTTCACGTCTGGCCCCTCCTAGACGGAAGGCGTGGTGCTGGAGGGAAGTGTAGACGCGGCACAGAGGAGGAAACGAGGCTGACCAAGGGGCCGGGGACGTGTGTGTGTGTTCACCCGGTGAGTGGCGTTCTCATCGCACGGAGACACGCTCGGCGGGCAGATGTTCGGTCCGTGAGGACCCGGGCCAGGGAGCAGAAAGCCGTGCGGTTTGGACAGCCCTTATCTCTTCTGCTCTGACATGAGAAGTCCCGGTCCTCTCTGGGACATCCGTCAAGTTCATGCCCAGATGACGTGCTTGCTGGAATGTCAGCCTAAAATGCTATGTTTTCTCTGGCTTGTCCCTGACACTTCCTGAGGTCTGCACTTCTGCTCGCCCAAGCTGTTCCTTTGTCCTCACCGCTCCCTCTCCCTGCCATGCTCCCCCCCCTTCCCTGCTTCCACTGCTCACTCCCTCTGTCTCTGTCCACTTCCCGAGGCCCCGGCTTTCTGCCACACCTGCCAAGCAGAAGGCTGCCCTCCTCTTCCTCCTCCTCAAGCAAAGCTTCCCTTGGGGTCCCTGCAGGTGCCCCTGAGCCGGCTTGGACCAGGACTGCTCTTGTCCACCTCTGATGCAGGGCGTAGGCTGGAGTCCAGTGGCACTTGGAGGCAGGGGAGGGGCAGTGAGATCTGCGACTTCTGTCTCCGGAGAGGCAGGCGGAGCTGACCTCGCAGGGATCAGAGCTAAAGCATCTTAGAGACTGTCTGGTACAGCCCTGGGCTCCCAGTGACGTCAGGTGTCACCTCCCCCCAACAACCCTTGCCCCAGAGACTCCTGAGGTCTTGAAGGGTTAGGTGATGTGCTCCAAATGTGACAGCTAACACACGGGACAGCTCTGTGTGGTGCCTGTGTGAATGTGAGAAATGGAAACATGGCTGGTCTCCTTCTAGGATTAACTTTGTTTCCTTTGAAGAAATTTTTAAAATTCAGGATCAAATATCCATATTTAAGACTGCTAACTTTTTGTGTTAGTTCCTTGCTGCCTATGTCTTTTTTTCTATCTATATCTATTTTTTAATTATTTAAAACTTACTTATTTTGAGAGAGAGCCCCCAAATGCATGAGAGGGAAGGGAGGAGAGAGAATATCCCAACCCGTCTCTGCGTTGTTAGCACAGAGCCCAATATGGGGCCGGAACTCATGAACTGAGATCAGGACTTGAGCCAAAATTTAGAGTCAGATGCTTAAACGACTAGGGCACCCAGATGCCCTTCTATCTATATTTAAAAACCACACAGGCAGGGCACCCAAGTGGCTCAGTCGGTTAAGGATCAGACTTTGGCTCAGGTCACGATCTCATAGTTTGTGAGTTCGAGCCCCACATCAGGATCTGTGCTGACAGCTCAGAGCCTGGAGCCTCCTTCGGATTCTGTGTCTTCCTCTCCTTCTGTCACTCTCCTATTCAGGCGCTGTCTCTCTTTCTCAAAAATAAATTTAAAAAAACACACAGGAAAGGTATGTGTTAATTTTCTTGGTATGGGGAGGAGATGGGAAAAAAAATAAAAGAAGTAAACAGAAAGAATGCATTAATTCTCTTAAGAAGAAGGGAGCAAAAAGAAAGTGCATCCTGCAGATAACATATCAGCACCTCTGACCACCTTGACCATGTCTCATCCCTCTCTCCTCTTCAGAAACGAAACAACAGCCAACTTGAGTCAGGTGAGAATCCTACCAGTACCTTCTCCATTTATCTATTGCTTTTCCTGTGTGTCCAGGTCCTATTTTAGGGGTCGTCCTGACACTTGCTTTCTTCACTGCTGAGGGGACACACACATAGTCATTGACTGCATCCAGTTTAAACACTGTGCTTTGTACACTGTGTGCACCTACCACACTTGACCCGGACCGTCTCCTGCCCCTCCAGATGCTCATTTCTGATTTGGGCTCCTCCCTCTTTATTCCAGTCACACCACTGCAAACATCCTGGGATTTGCCTCCTCGTGCACATGTGAGGGTCTTCCTAGAGATGAGATTGCACTAGTTCATGGACACACACCTTTCCACTTGTCACACCAAAGTGGTTGTGACATCTATACTCTCCCCAAATCCCCAACGGGGATTCTGTTTTCATAAGTCCTGTTGAGTACTCAATGGTCTTAGTCTTTTTTTTTTTTTTTTTTTTAGTTTATTTATTTTGAGAGAGGGAGAGCATGAACAGGGTGGGGCAGAGACAGAGAGAGAGAGAGAGAGAGAGAGAGAGAGAGGAAGGGAGAACCCCAAGCAGGCTCTGCACTGTCAGCACAGACCCTGATGCAGGGCTTGAACCAATGACCTTGGTTCTTGGATCTTGACCTGAGCCAAAACCAAGAGTCTGATGCTCAACTGACTGAGCCATGCAGGCGCCCGGGTCTTAGTTTTCTTAGCTCTCATAACTGAAATATAGCTCTTTGCTTGGCTGTTCAGGTAAAAATAAGAGAGTGGCTGAGTATTTGGAACCTCCCACCCCCATACGTGGAAATGTGAGTGCAACAGACCCCACACGCTAGGAGAGGGCATGACAGACTCTACCAAGACGATGAACTAACACCTCGACCCCAGAAGCTGTAATTTTACCACTTTGCCATGTTGTGCAGTTTGGGCCTATTGACGATTTAGCTATTGTGTGTTAGAGACAGTGATACAGACCGATTCCCTTGTATGAAAAAAACATTTGGCAAATAAAATTCTATCGTGGCCCATATGTGAATGCTTTCTCACAAGTCAACGGCTTGATACTAGAGACCGAAAACGAAAACCCAGAATGTTTAAATGACTTGCACAACATCTCACAGGAAGGCTTCTTCTAGGAAAATAAATTTCAGAGAGGTTGAGTCACTGGGCAAGAAACACTGAAAATAAAAAAATAACTTGTGCTTATAAGACTCAATCTCCTGACAAGTTGTCCTGATTCCGTGCTGCTCATTTCTGATAAGAAAAAGGTCCTGTTTCTGCCAGGGATTTCCTCCCGCACAGAGGGCAGAGCCTGGGTTATAGAAGATGCTAAATAAATATCAGCAGAGTTAACAAGTCAATAGGAGAGCATATCGAAATCTCTGTGATGCATTCATGTGTTTGAAACGGAACCCCAGGGGAGCCTGGGTGACTCAGGGGATTACAAGAGAGACTCTAGCTCAGGTCATAATCTCATGGTTCATAAGTTCGAGCCCTGCATCAGGCTCCACTCTGACACAGCGGAGTCTGCTTGGAATTCTCTCCCTCTCTCTTTGCCCCCCTCTGCCCATACTTTCTCTCTCTCTCTCTCTCTAAATAATATATTAAAAAAAAATAAACAGGACCCCAGAAGATAAATATACTCTGCCTCAAAAGGGAAGCATGCCCCCATCCTTTCTTTCATGGCTCTCCTCACCTCTCCAGTCCCTATGTGAGAATCTTAACCACAGACTGACCCAGGCAAAGGGGAGGTTGGGTAAAATGCTCACTACTGGATACACAGATTTTTATGGAAAAATTTTAGGCAATGAAACCAGGGACCATGAGGTCTAAACATCATTAGAAATATAGACGGATTGACTATTTATTTAAATTTTATGACAGATACCCTCACATGTGCAATATATCACAGGACAAATGATATTTGTTTTTATATAAATTCTGATAAAGATGTAGAAACAATGTCTTTTTGGAACAACTGTCCCAATGGGATGAAATTCAGATCATCAAGCAAAAATTAGTCTAAAAGTTGGCTGCGTGAAATTAAAAAGAAGTGATTTTGGTGGGGATACGTGATTAACTTTATTGATTAAAGCAAGTGTTTCTCAAATGAGCCAAAGCCTGAGTGCGCTGTCCATGGGTTTGAGAATGTGTGCCTGCTGACCTTCAGGGACGCAGCAGGCCTTAAAAGGAAGCTATTTTGTGAGATTTAGGAGAATGCGCTCATGCTGAAACCAAGAAATATGTACGTGAATATCAAATTAGCAGGCAGTGAATAAACAGAGGATGAGACTCTGTGGAAAGGGGCCCACCAAGTAGCCCGCGAACCAGACAGCGTGCTGGAAAACCCTCCTGCCCTAACCCAACCGAAGAGACAACCCGCCCTCTTCACTCCTGTGATTTCTACGGCCGTGATTCACGCCAGTGTGTCAGGGATCAAGGATTCGCACCACTTGTGTTCTCAATCAAAAGTCAAGCTTTGGAAGGGGAAACGAGGAATAACTTTCCCATATTTGGGGAGGACAAATTTGGCAAGATGGCATAATAGTCCTCTCTGGGAGGAGCACTGAGGTTTTCACTAATCACAGTGGTTATTACTCATCTGAAGGCCAATGCCTCCACCTGCAAAGGGTCCCCTGGACCCTGCTGGAACATTCTTGTATTATAGAGCATTTATGTGTCACATTAAAAGCATTTACCAAGCTTTTTATAATCGTTATTTACTGGTCTTTATGGTAACCCCGCGCTACACTTCTGCCCTGCCCTTTAAACTTCAGGAAGCAGCTATGCTCGCTGGGGACCAACCTTTGGAAGAATCCTCTTGAAATCTCTTGCCAGGGTGCTGTTTAATTTGAATCAAAGGTAAACTTTAGAAGCTCCCCTGGTCAGAAAACAGGGTAGATAATTTAGCTGTCTTTTGTACTTTGAGGATTACGGTAAGAGCAGATATGTAAGAAAAGAAAATTCCTTTAAAATTAAAGGCCATGCCTGTGACTCTGGCAATTTCTCTTTGTTCAAAAATGAACAAGAAGATATTGAAAGGAACACACACACACACACACACACACACACACAGGTACAAAAGGAGTCATTGATATTTGTAGGTCAAGTGATTTGGTGAATATCATATTGAAAAGAGTCAGGAACAGAATATTTTATACTAAAGGGATTAAAGTCACAAATAGAGATGCTCCATGCAGCTTATGTGTTTTAGATCTAATTGTTTCCAGCGTTAACGATGCACATACCACACTTGTCGTGCAAAATGCGTTAAAAAATAACACCCGCTAATTATTCAGTGTGCAAGGAATTCAATAGAGTCAACGTCTCAGTTCTGCCTGATAATGATGTGGGAAGGGACTTTATTAGGAATTTATTCGGTTCATTTTAAAGTTTGATTTAATTCACATCTTAGAGAAGAAAACGTGGCTGTGGTTCCGGCAAGCAGGGCGCGGTAAGTCTGTGGAGTGAAACTCCGGAAGTACCTGAGTCATTTTCAGCTAGTCTGGACTCAACCCTCAGAGACAGTCCTTGGGGAATTTCCTGCAGTTCATAATGAGTAAGGCAGCCCAGGAGAATCCCTTTCCATCTCTGGGGCTACGTCCCAGGCTCCGGGTCAGTCTCCTGATTAAAAAAGAAACCCCAGTGTGTGCCTGTCTGCTCAGCACATATGTTCATGACACATACATCACTTACCCAGGAAAATAATATTTGTGAAAACAAAGCACAAAAAAGCTGAGAAGAGTATGAGGCTGATACACAAAAATAGATTTTCAAGAAGACATGCTAACTGCCAGTTGATTTGAAGAACTTTCGGAGCCCGTTGCATTTCATCCCAATAAGGAAGCAGAGTGAAGTCTGCTAGTTCCTCCTTTGTTTCTGGGTCCAAAGCGGAAAGAAGGCACATAGAACTTTAAAATCCCATATTACACACATAGGCGTGGGAGGATAATCCCATTTCCCCCCATTCATTCGTCATTTTCACTTCATAAATCAATAACTATTGGTATAAGACAAACAGAAATTGCTGGTTTTCCTCTGGTGAAACAATATGGAAGTCTCTGAAATGGATCATGGAGGGTAGGAGTCGACTGGTCTGAGCGTCCGGGACCTGACTGAATGGGCTGTTCACAGGGTGAACACAACCACCACCATTCAGGGGGCCTTCCTCCCAACCACATTTTGTGATTGCTGTTGTTTTAATTTTACAAACCACGGTTGGCTTTTATGCACTATACGGAGGGTGACATTACTCTGCTAAGAGATCCGGCGTTTCTATGGAGTGAACGCAGAAGCGACATGTTTCCAGCACACACCTGCAGGCGCCAGGACACAGCTTCGCCATCACCCCCGCCGGAACCAGGAGCAGAGTCCAAGAATTTAGTTTCTGGCGTCTTATTCTCGCAACACGCCGACCCCCAGCGAAGAAAGCCATCTTGCCTTGTCAGGAGGAAAGGACCTTCCTCAGCTCCAGGACATTGAAGGGTTTGTCATTTAAAAATTTACAAACAAGAAAGAAAGAGGGGGAGAAAAAGTAAGGCCACCTTCCTTCAAGATGTGCAGGGTTCTCGTAGGACGGACGGTTTTGATATCTTTGAGTGCAGCTCAGAGATTTCTGCTGAAACGCTGCAATTTTCCCTAAGTTCCCCGGGGAGCTCAGGCTCTGAAGGGATGCACTTCGCCTCGGGTCTGCTTTGCTGCACCCCGTGCTCTCCGCTGCCCTGCGGTGCTGCACCCTCGGGATCAGGGGCTGGAAGCCTCAGGTTTTGGCGGTGGGTCTGCTTGTTGTTGGGGCCTTGCTATTGGACTTGACTTCTTTGAGCAAGCCAGGTGTCTTCCCCCAGATAGCACAAAGGTTGGTTTTAAAACGTGTTCTCCCTGACTACAGGGATGTCAGGATTCCTGCAAGATCTGCCAGAAAGTGGAGACCTGGGGAAAAGGGGGTGCTGGGCTGGGCGGGGAAACTTTGATCTCCTCCTGTTCCTCAGCTTCCCCTCCCCCCCCCAGTTCCTCAAGGTCAAATCAGTTTCAGAAAGGTCTTCATCTGAGGAGACACAGCGGCCAACACTGCTCTGGGCTCCGAGTCCCTCACCAGCAGAGAGATGACATGTTTGCCACCATTTTTAGTTTTATTTATTTAATTTTTTAAAAAATGTTTAATGTCTATTTATTTTTGAGAGAGACGGAGACAGAGTGTGAGCAGGGTAGGGGCAGAGAGAAAGAAGAAGACACAGAATCCAAAACAGGCTCCAGGCTCTGAGCTGCCAGCACAGAGCCCAATGAGAGGCTTGAACTCATGAGCCAGGAGATTGTGACCTGAGCTGAAGTTGGACGCCCAGCTGACTAGCCACCCAGGCACCCGAGTCTTTATTTTTGTCCCTGTGTGTCGTGTTCCTGTTTTGTGGCAGGCTCTGAGTTGGAGTTACTGAATAGAATATTCTGCACTATTTTCCTTATGAAATGTGTATGTGTGTGTACAATTTTCACTTTGTTTGAAAGATAGTGTTATATACATTCTTTGTCGGTATAAAATGCTGAGGGGCACCTGGGTGGCTCAGTCGGTCAAGCACCGACTCTTGGGTTTGGCTCAGGTCATGATCTTGTGGGTTCCTTGGGTCGAGCCCCACATCGGGCTCTGCACGCTGACAGCACAAAACCTGCTTGGGATTCTCTCTCTCTCTCTCTGTCCCTCCCCAGCTCAGGTGAACAGACACTCTCTCTCTCTCACTCTCAAAATAAGCAAACAAATTGAAGAAATAATAAACCAAGTGACAAGACCATATTCTCAGTGATGTGCAGTATTATTTACCGTAACATAACGGAGTTTAGGGCACATGCGTCTTACTTGGACCATTGTGCCCACTTGTATCCGCTGGCTGACTCCAGTGAACCCCTCAGCTCTGCAGCAAGGACCACAAATCGCTGAGGGAGGGCTCAGGACTCCGTTCTCTCACCTCTTCTCCCTCCAGCGCCAGCCATCCCTCGGTGACCTCGGCCAGGCTCCTGCCCCTATGGGCCACTGATACACTGCGGATGTCCGGACTCATATCCCTAGCTCAGAACTCTCCTTGGAATTACAGCCTCATATATTCAATTGTCTGTGAAATCTTGTCCTAAACGGCTAAGGGGAACTTAATTCTCAGCAAACCCCACTTCTGATCTGCTTCCCCACTGTGTTCTACCACAGACATCCTTGTCCTGGTTCACCAGTGGGGACTCCAACCTTCCGGTGGCTCCAGCCAGAAGTGTGGTCCCAGCCTTGCATCGTTTCTTTATCTCGGAGCCCATACTCAGGCGGGGAGGGGACACTGCCCCTGCTGCCTCAGCTGGATGACTGGGATGGGGTCCTCTCGGCGCCCCCACCCCTGGCTTCTGTCCTTTCCCCCTACCATCTCATCTCAGCCTCGCAGCCCCCTATGGGTTGGGCCGTGCCTCTGCTCACACGCCTGCATTGCTCTTCACTTGAGTCACAAGAGGGGAGCATCTAGAATAAAGGTACTCAGGAAGGACCCCAGTAGTACTGAGCTCATTGCTCTCGGTTTGCAGGTGCTGGAGCCTTCCTTGGGTCAGGCAGCGGCTGGTTCCCCGACAACCCTTTGTAAAGCCTCATACAAATAGGAATACAGTGAGGATGGCTGGGCAACCTCTCTCTGGTTCTCCGGCATCTGAGCCTTCCTGCTGACTGTTCCTTCTACATAGACACGCTTCCCTCTCCTTTCACCCAGCCGATTCTGACTTTCTCCTTCAGGTCCAAGTGTGCACATCACCTCCTCCAGGTCCTCTTCAAGCCTCTCCCTTTCTGGCAGGACGGGCTTGCTCCGCTCAGCGCTCCCGGGCTCTCTACTTTCTCATCAGACTGGCTCTTGCTGTCTTTCCTCCTGACCAGTCTGCAAGTCCCTCGGGGCAAGGAGTGTCTTTGTCCTGTTCCCAGCTCCAGCCCTCACCCCCAGGAGCAGTGGAATGTTTGTGGGAAGGTGACTGTCCACCACACCCTAACCCAGGTCATCATAGCAATTATCCCCATGGAGAACTGGGACTTGGCTCTGGCAGGGCTCTGATTTCCCAGCCAGACCGTCTCCACTCTACCTGGTGCCTTTTATTCACAGACGAATGACACGTCAGAAATATTGTGCAGGAGGAGGGGCGTCTGGGTGGCTCAGTCAGTTAAGCATCTGACTTTGGCTTATGTCATGATCTCATGGTTCCTGGGGTTGAGCCCTGCATCGGGCTCTGTGCTGACAGCTCGGAGCCTGGAGCCTGCTTCAGATTCTGTGTCTCCCTCTCTGTCTGCTCCTTTCCTGCTCACACTTTGTGTCTCTCTCTCTCAAAAATAAATAACATTAGAAAATATTAAAAAAAAAAAAGAATTAGGAGAAAAAGAAGGAGTCTAAAAACTTGAGCCCCTCGCTTTATGTAACTATTAATTTGGCATAGATTGAGGGCTGGGTGGGAGACAGAATTGCTTGAGTTTTTGCCACTTATAAAGAGCTCAGAGCCTGGTTAGGAGGAAAGGTAGGAAAAATTATCTAAAATACCAAATAAGCGGTATTACTCTGACCACGGCAGCTTGTGCCTGGGTGTGGAAGGTTCCAGGACTGTCTTAAAGAGTAAGTTTGGCAGTAAGTAGTCTGAGGCCATATTCCTAGAGCAGGGCTCACCAACGATGACCTGGGGGCCCAGTCTGGCCCACTGCCTGTGTCTGTGTGGCCTGGGAGCTAGAAATGGTTTTACATATAAATTTAGATGGTAGGGGAGAATAGAAACATCATATCTTACGACACAAGTAAATGACATGAAATTCAAACGTTAGTGTCTGCCTATCACGTTTTACTGGGACGCGGCCCGTTCTCTATGGCCAAGGGCAGGATACCTTGCAAGGCTGGTTCTATTTCAAAAGCTGACAGTGGTCACCATTCACCCCTTTACGAAAAAAAAAATGTGGAGAGGCAGCAGCATGTACAGAGCCCTATCTGTGAGATGTTCAGCTTGGCTGGGGTGAGGGGGCTGTGCGTGAGTGTGAATGCGTGTGTGTGTGCATGAGTGAGTGAGTGCGCGGCGGTCAAGAGGGACGCACTTGTGGAAGGAGGTGGGATTGGAAAGGGGTAGGGCACCATCTTGGGCAGAGTTTGCACACGCACTCAGGCTCTAGCCTCCTGGGTGGCAGAGGGGAGCTAATTCTGGGCTTCAGACAAGAAGGCAACAGCTCAGACTCAGGCATTGGTGAGCTCTCCTCTTGGTAGTGTGTGTCTGTGGAGGGGACCCGGGAAGTAGAGATCAGGAGGCTCCAGCGCACGTGATAATTAATCCTGTCACTGTCATGGAAACATCCCACTTTTTATGTCTCCACCAAACTGCACTCAACCTGTAGCAGTTAGGTTTTTCCCCCTGGATCCTTTCAAGAAATCCTTTAGAAATGATTATCTTTGTTATGGTGATTATTCTCATGAAGGGGGAAATAGCGAGTCTTTCAGAATTTTCATGGAGCAAATGCTGCATTTAAATTCCAATATGGTGGGGGGCTCAGGATCTTTTTTGTTTTTGTTGTTCCTAAAGCAGTTTGTCAAGAGTGTCCCTGGCCCATTATCCCGGCAAAATCTCTGGGCATCTCCCCTCAAGGATTCCTGTGACTTCAAAGAAGACGACTTGCAAATGGCTGGCAGATGGAGATGCTATCAGCAGGCACGAATGCCCACCTCTGGAAATGTTCACATTTTAAAACGGTGGAGTTAGCGCACCATGGTCACCTTCGGGGGCCCCCGTGCAAGGTGTGTAGTTTAACTATTAATTTTATACTTCAAAGAGAGTGCAGTGCATGAATGCAGCTGCAGAGAATTTAAAATATGATCCCCAACATTGCGGTCTCCCCCCGCCCCCACCCCGTGTTGTCTTTAAAATAGCAAAAATTTGATGTAAACCTGTGGGTCCAGTGGTAGCATTTCTAGGACAGAAGACCGAAGACCACCTAGGCCTCATTTCTTCTTGCTTGTAGATGATGTTTGTAAGGTTTGACATCACTGTTGTTCTGGGAAGTGTTCATGTTGGTGAGGAGATTTATAAATGTCAGTGTCTTTGAGGGATAAAGAATGTGGATACATCATATTACAGATTCCCTTTCACATACGAGCTTCCCTGAGTGGAAGGAAATAAAAGGTCAAGTTTTAAAAGATTCTTTGTGTTGTTTTTGCTAATAATTTTCTCATTTATCTTTTACTCGTTTCAAAAATGAGGGTTATTAATGCCCAAGCAGCAACCTAAAAAACATTGAAAACCATCTGTAAGTAAAAGTCATGTAGATTATATGGGAACTTTCCCTAAGTAATGTAAGTGATGACATTCTACTTTGTTTGCCAGCATCAAATTGTGATTTATAATTAATCACTGTTAGATAAATTATGATGAATTATAATTAGTAACCGTTGGGGTTAATTCATTGCTATTTTCCAGGACATGTCTCCTAGGGGTCCAAAAAACTTTGTCACCATCATCTGCAAACTACTATACTTCTCACATGCGGCCTGGGGTTGTCAGTTACGTACTTTTACACATAATGTTAGTTACTTTTTACCTGGGTGTGAAGGAGTAACGTGGTCACCAGCCCTTGAATAATAACAAAATAGTTGGAAGATACAGGGAATTCACGGTAAAAGTACACGGCATTTTAACACACTTTAAAGTTTATATTATTTTTCAAATGTTTATTTTGAGAGACAGAGCAAGGGAGGGGCAGAGAGAGAGGGAGAGAGAGAGAATCTCAAGCAGGATCTGTGCTGTCAGCACTGAGCCCAATGTGGGCTCAAACTCGTGAACCGTGAGATCATGACCCAAGCTGAAATCAAGAGTCGGATGCTTAACTGACTGAGCCACCCAGACACCCCACTGTTTAAAGCATAGATTTATATATATATTACTTAGGAATATACATATAGTATATATAATATATAGTATATATTACTTAGAAATAAAACTGAAATGATGAAGTATAAAATGTTATTATTGGTAAATTTAACAGTTAGGCCTCTGGGTTATACATTACAGAAAATCTGATTCAAACTGGATGAAGCCAGAAGGGGACCAATCTGCTGCCTCATCTAACTCAACATCACAGCATTGGTTGGATACAGGGGCTCCCACGGTATAATCAGGTTCCAGCCTTTTTCCAGCTCCAGATTTCACTTCCGTGGTCCCAAGATGGCAGCCAGCAGACTGTCCATCAGGTCATGTTCTTCCTGTCTCTTCCTGAGCATGAAGAACAAGCCTCCTCAGTGCCTCACGCATGGCTTCTGTTGCTTGTCGTGGCCTATGGTGAGCGGAAGGTACCGGGCTGGTGGTTTGGGCCTGGCCACGCACTCATCAGTAATCTTGTAGCAAGTGGACTGAAGGTAGTGGAGAGAATGGATGCCTGGAGAGAATTCCGGTACAATCACTGATAGACTTTGTTGGGTGTTGACTAGCGTACATCCTCAGGAAGGAGATCTTCGTCAACCTGGTTCAGCTCATCCCCAGGGTAGCAAGGAGTAAAGCTCATGAGATCAAGAAATTTTCTGTAGAGGAGGTTAGTACTTGGTATTTGCCTCCTCTGTTCCAAAGACAGGGATGCATGGTTTCTCCCCAACTTTCTGCTGTGAAACTCAGAGAACACCACAGGGTGGTTTTGAAGACTGGAGGAAATCAGGTATGAATGCGACCGTTCTGGAGGTAAGTGAGGAGCTGGGCCCGACACGGTGATGCCGTCCCCACACTCAGAGGGACTCACAGTTGGTCTAAAGGTCTGTTATCGCCATTTAGAAATTCTCCACTTTTCAACAAGAAGCCTGTATATTATGTAGCCAGTCCTATGCGGGGGCCACAGTGACACTGGGAGCTAGAAGACCAGAAGGAAGCCCTGGGGAAGGAACCGGCCTGTTACAGCGACCCCGTCGGAGAGCACTCACGGCCAAGAGCACAAGCTTGGAGGAGTACCACTGATGCAGAAGCTGAGGGGATCTCGAGTAACAGCCAGAGAATTAATTTTTATCCCAGGAAGGGAGCTATAAGGAGATGGTGTCTCCAAAGAACTCACAAATACGTTCAAGATAGAGTTAGCCGTGAGACCCCCCAACATCCTGAGAATACCAGTGACTGATCAGGACCTTTTCTGCCTTCTTACCTCTTCTTCCTCCCCGGGCTCAGTCCAGCCCACGAAGAGCCAGGAGGCAGCCTAGTGGTGTAGGCTACACCAGTAGTCCACTGGTGTAGACATTTACACGACTGAAATTAGACTACTTTTATACTAAAGTGACTGCAGAACTTCCCTCACCTGAGAACAAGCATGAACATCAGGCGACCTCCTAGAGAAGCCACCCGAGGATTGGCACCATGTCCACAGAGAAGGGTTTGGAAAGGAAAGAGCAGTCTGAAAAAGTGAGCATTGTTTTCTCGGGTCCAATGGAATCCTCCCGTTTTAACCCACCAGTGGTGACTGTGGATGGGTTCTTATAAATCACTGTAGAAATTTTACACAGAAAGTAGATTTCTGGGTTTTCTTTTAATGATTATTCATTTATTTTGAAAGAGAGAGAGCACATGCTTGAGCGCATGTGTGCAAGCAAGTGGAAGAGGGGCAGACAGAGAGGGAGAGAGAGAATCCCAATCAGGCCACGTGTTGCTAGTGTAGAGCCTGAATGGGGCTCCATCCCACCACCTCTGAGACCATGACCTGAGCCTAAACTAAGAGTAGGATGCTGAACTGATTCAGTCCCCCAGACGCCCCAGAAGGTAGATTTCTTGATCGTGGTTTTGAAATCATAAAACACAAAGTTAAAAAGCATTTAAATATAAAATTGTATTAACATCGTGAAATAAATTATATGTTAATATTAGAAAAACGTTTTATGAAGATGCAGCTTCCAGAAAAGTCCATTCATGGCAACCAGTGGGATTTGGTAATAAAGCAAAACCTGCCATGTTTGGGGACTCAAATGGGAACAATCCCTCCATTTGGTGATAATTGACTCTCAGTTGGGGTAGCTTATCCTATCAGGGTCGTAAGATGTTGTTAAAGAGAGGAAATTAAATGTACTAACCAGAAAGTCACTCAGAGAACACTAGGGTCATGACAGAAACTAATCATAAGGAAATTCACAGTTTAAGCTGACCTTCCTCCATGGACTCAAAGGGACATCTAAGGGAAGTAGTTAGGAAGACACCCTGTTGTGAGAGGTATTGGAAGTCAGCCTTCACTACACATTTCCATGTTTTCATTAGCTTGGGTTACCAACTGTGCATTTTTTGAATGCCCCTTTGGAAAACGAATTTCCTCTGTTTTTCTTACAAGTTCCAGGGTAGGTAAGGGAACTTCTGTAATCAATAATCACTTATTTTATTCCTTTTTTATGTAAGTTCACAATGAAAGACAAACTTGTCCACTATCTCCTAATTGCCTATCTTGTCCTTGTGGAACAATGCTCTTTGTGGAACAGCACATTCTTCAAGGGTTTGGCAGAACCGGTTTTCCAAGTTTCCCTCCAGAGCAGAAACCAAAGCAAACTAGCTTGTGGCTGGCATCCGGGGTATTTACTTTCACATATGAGCAGGTAAATATTAAGTATGTGACCGGCAAACTTTCCCATTTTGTTTTTGAACACTCAAAGATAACATGGAACTGGTGTTTGAGAATAAAGCCAGAAAGACCTCGGCCATTTCAGGATCAGTCAGGGCAGAGAGGCCCCCGTGCTGAAAATCTGAGGACAGACCCACTGCTCAGACGGAAGCCCACGCTGGACATCTACACCGCTAACCTCACCTGTTTGGCAACAACTTTGACCCCTACCTGTAGCGCACAGGACTTAAAGTTGTGGCTCTATTTTCCTAAAAAAAAAAAGAAAGAAAAGAGAGAGAGAGAGACTCAAGAATTAGTATGTGAATCTTTCTGAATTCATTTGGTGACTAAACACTGAAATTACATGGTTTATGTCTTTAACGACCCAAGTGAGTATGCAGCTTTATTCCTTTTTGTCTTCATGGACATCAATGAAATTGAGAGACAGAATAGCTCACCTCTGAAATTAAAGGTTTGATTATTAACATGAGAAAAATAAAGAACAGGTCAAAGTTTAAGATAAATTCCTCAGCTCCTTCTAACATAAAAATTGCATTTGATCTGGGTGCCTGGGTGGCTTGGTCGGTTAAGCATCTGACCTCGGCTCAGGTCATGATTTCCCCCTTGTGGGTTTGAGTCCCGTGTCAGGCTCTGTGCTGACAGCTCGGAGCCTGGAGCCTGTTTTGGATTCTGTGTCTCCCTCTCTCTCTACCCCTCCCCTGCTCACGCATGGATGCTTTCTCTCTCCCTCTCTCTCAAAAATAAATAAACATTAAAACAATTTTTTAAATAACATTTGATCAACATTAGCAAATGTGGGTTTAACTCTCATTCCTGGAGCCTCTTCCGAGGAAAAACAGTCTCTCCAGGACGTCAGTTTTCCTCAGCACGTGCTTAGGAAAAAAACTTCAGATTCTTTGCCAAGAATAAAATTCTAGTTCCCAAATATTTGCATAGGTAAACATTTTCAAATTCATATTCTGCATACATGCTGAACTTCTCAGTGTTTATAAATGTTTTTGCGATTAGTCTTCAGGTTTTTGTTGGACCGATGTGTCAAACCCACAGCTGGAAGTGGGGTGTTAGGAAATAAAAATAAGGAGAATTTTGTTCATTATTAGCACTCAGGGTTATGCTTAGCTCTTTAGGTGAAATTATGAAAGACGGAAGATCTCAGACACAAGAGTTTGCCATTTTAATTTTGTTTGTCTGCAGGTGCATACCCCGTATTTGTCAGGATCGTTTAATTTGGGAACAGGGGAATAAATGGCTAAGACACAGGATGAAAGGTTTTCCATCCTGGTGGGATATAATGGATTTCTGTTTCTTTCCAGCTGAGCCAACCTTAACTAGATTTGTTTATGCGACGTCCAGCCTAAGACATCATAGTGAGTGCATACGTGGTAAATTAAAACAGCACTATATATGTACATCTAGGGACCCCTGGGGGGCTCAGTTGGCTAAGCATTCGACTTTGGCTCAGGTCATGATCTCACGGCTCATGAGTTAGAGCCCTGTGTAGGGCTCTGTGCCAATGATTCAGAGCCTGAAGCCTGCTTCGGATTCAGTGTCTCCCTCTCTCTCTGCCCCTGCCCTCAAGCTCTGTCTTTCTCTCTCAAAAATGAATGAAGTGTTAAAATTTTTTTTTAAAAACCCAACATCTAATTATATCCAACTCATTCTAAAAACCAATGCAAGATCAAAATATTGGAACCTAACATTTTAAAAAAATGTTTATTTATTTTGAGAGAGAGAGCACGAGAGAGTGTGAGCAGGGGAGGGGTAGAGGCAGGGGAGAGAGAATCCTAAGCAGGCTCCTTGCTATCAGCACAGAGCCCTATTGGGGCTTGAACTCACGAACAGTGAGATCATCACCTGAGGCGAGATCAAGAGTCTAAAGTTTAACTGACTGAGCCACCCAGGTGCCCCAAACATAACACCTTTCTAGCAAAGTGTGATTTGCCCCCCACAAATGAAAGGGTTGTGTCTTTATTTCCTATTGCTTCAGTGCCTATGCACTCCGCTGCACAAATAAATTATAGAAGACATATCTAAATAAGGTCTTGAATAGGAATCTTGACTATTGGCCATGTCAAAGGCAGAGTTGATTGTTTTCCATGGTCCCAAAGACAGCAGCTATGGTCCCCTCCCATGTTATTTTTTGGTTTCTCTGTATATAAGACCCCTTAATTTAGACCTGAGATACAGAGGAGTTTAGTGATTCTGCCTGAGCCCTGGGCTCTTCAGAGAAATTGGGCTGGTACGAAGGGAGGGGGACCAAGCCGTTTGGTACTCACATCTCTAATTCTTCCAGAAAAAAATTCCCCTTTGACAGAAAAAAAATAGTTATTTCTGTCTCTGTCGTGCTTCGGCATGTTTTGCAAGACATGGCTTGTTTACTCTTTCATCAACTATTTATTGAGCACTCACTCTGTGCTCAATATTCTGAGCTAGTATTTTGCTAGTGCTAGAAACCCAAAGGAAGATAGCACACGCCCCCTGGAAGGGCTTATTGTGCTAAGATGCGCCATCTTTATGCACCATCATGAGTACTCCTGGGTGTGAAATGGTCCAATACCTTTGCAAAGAAGACGTTTGGTGTCGCGATTCGCTTCTACCCTTGCTGCAGTGGATGTTGTCAAGTAAGTCACCGTTGTTGACATCGGAGTGTCCAGTGGCGCCGACGGTACGGTGATGGCTGCAAAATCAGGCTTCAGAGTGAATGATAAAGACATAACTGCTATCGATCGGCGAGTAACAAGGTATTAGATGGAGAAAAAAGGACAGAAAAGGAGAGGTGCACAGAAACCCCGGACAATCAACGTGGTGTCTGAAAGGGATGCAATTGTGTTTTAAGGCAACTGAAACCATTATCGGTCATCAGCAGAGAAAATAAATTGGCACCGTCACTTTTTAATATATCTCCTAAAAATCAATCAGCGTTTATTGACACCTGTCAACCCTTTCGCATTTTCCTATATGAGGAGTGAGCTCAGTTACATGCTTAGTGGGCGTCTATCGATTTTGTGTCTTTGAAAATGAAAGTTTAGATTGGTAGATCGGGGGTCAGTGTTGAGAAGCATATGAGGTCGTTGGTTCTATACTCAAAAGAAAGCCCTGCTCTTCAGGACAAGAGTGTGGACCTCCTTCAGGAGAGGAGGCCATTGGTTGGCCCATTTCCACATAAGTCTGGCTTGATACTTTATTAACTGGAACCTATTAGAATCAGTGATGTTTAGGACCATGGTTTTTTTTTTTTTTTTTCAGTTTATTTATTTATTTTGAGAAAGAGACCAAGCAGAGAAGGGCAGAGAGAGGGGGACGGAGGATTCAAACCAGGATCCATGCCAACAGTAGAGAGCCTAATGTGGGGCTCGAACTCACAAACTGGGAGATCATGACGGATGCTTAACTGACTGACCACCCAGGTGTCCCAGGACCAGGGTTTAGAGGAGATGACCGTGGTCTCGGCAATCCAATACAAGCCCACCCCTCCCAATTCAGCATTTTAAAGGAATAGTCACAGTAGTTTACTCCATTTTTACTAAGATCTTACAAGGGCGGGGCGTTAAAAGGAGAGGCTTTACAAGCGTTATTTGAACCTTTAAACAGGCATGCATGGTTGGCATAATTATTCTTCTTTTACCAGTTTTGAGCCTGAGTTTCAGAGAGGTCAGGAGTTTGTCTAAGTCTACACAGCTTCAAAGTGTCAGCAATGCTGATAAAACCCAAGTATGCTTCCAAAATCCATTCCAAAGATAAAATGGACTCAACTTGATGCCATAGACTACACGGCTGGGCAGTTTTAGACAGTTTTCCATTTCCAATACTTTTTAATGTTCCCAATTAACCTCGTTAGTGATGATGCAGCATTTAAAAGCTGTGGATGGGCTCAGCTGCATCGGTAGCATAAGGATACAGAGTATCTTGATTCGTAGGGCGATCATTATTCATGGTTGCAGTAAAGAGACTCTGCTGGGTAACTCAGATCTGAGAAATTTGGTAGCAAATCCAGGGCAGACCAATGTGTTTATCATGGAACTGTTGGTCCAGAAGGGCAGTTGAGAGACCAAAGGTGGAAGTTCTGAGCGAAGGCTTTTAGCTGTTTATTTGAGGCTCTAATACCTTTGTCAAACGCTCTGTCCTGAGCCAGTGACTTCTTGATAACTCGTGAACTGCTGTAAAATGCTTTCCAGCCAGAGATCAAAGTCGCTGTGTCAGAAGTGGTGATGCTGCTGGTGCCTTTGAAGTTGGAAACACTCTTATTTTTGATAAAGTTGTTCTTCCCGGATACTGTAAGGAGGACTTAATTTTATCACCGTTGCCTTCGGATGATGTTTACTATGGATTGATATATTAGTTATTAAGCTTTTACTGTCACATAAAAAGTCCCATTTACTCAAGAGAGGGACTGTACATAAATCAGAAGTGAATAAAATAATGGCTTTAGTGGAGGTAATTTATTAGTATTATGACTTTAATTAACTTGTTCATAATAATGAATATGTGAATTACCCACGATTCTGCCTGACAGATATATTCATCAGTGTTTGCTCACCTTGAACATTTTCGGTGTATTAGGCAATAATGCCCATTCAACAAGCCCTCGTATTTCTCTTTTCATGAAGAATGTAATACACAAAAAATTTTCAGTTGGTTTACTCATGATGTGCAAGAGAATATTGTAGCCTATTACATGGGTTGCAGCCTGACTTTTTCCCTCCAAGTTCTGTTGAGATATATTTTAAATACAATAAAATTCACCCATTTTAAGTACACATATACAATTTGAGAGATTTTGGTAATCAGTACAATCATGTAACAACCACCACCTGTACATTTTATGTACAAATGCATAAAACAGGTCCAGTATCCTACAAAGTTTCCTTAAAAATGTCATTCTCCCAGCTGCAGGGGACTCCTGATCTGCACTGATGCACTTCCTGTCCCTACTGTTTTCATTTTTCTATAATTTCATGGAAAAGGAATTGTGTGATATGTAGCCTGTATTTGTGAGGGTTCTCCAGAGAAATAGGAGATCACGCACACGTATCTATGTAACATATTTCATATATGTGTAATGATATATATATGGAGAGAGAAGAGAGAAATATTTATGTTATTTTAAGGAACTGAGTCATTTGATTATGGGAGTTTGGCAAACCTGAAGTTTGGAAAGCAGGCCAGAAGTCTGGAAGTTCTGCCAAAGGTTGGAGAGCTGGAGGCAGAGTTCTTTTCATTTTTGAAGGAAGCTCAGTCTTTTCTCTTAAGGCCTTCAACTGATTGAACCAGGCCCACCCACATTATGGAGGGTAATCTGCTTTACTCAAAGTCCACTGACTTAAGTGTTAATCACATGTAAAAAATGCACTCACAGCACTAAGCTGATGGTGATTGACAAAACAATGGTACCACAACGTAACCAGACTGATATGTAAAATGAATCATCACAGGGCTTCTTGTGTTTGCTTTCATTTGCTCCAGCCTGAGGATTATGAAGTTTATCCGTGCTATTGCATGCATTAACACTTTACTCTTTATATTGTTTGCTTGTAATCCATAGCAGGAATATACCACAATTATCTGCCCACTTGCCAGTTGATAAACATTTGTGCGTCCAGTTTTTGTCCAACATGAGAAAGACTGCCATAAATGATGATAATCCAAAGGTTTTCATATGACTTTTTGAGTTACATTAAAATGTAATCCATTTTAGTCTCTCTATTACTGCATACAAATGGCTCATGTTTACATTACCCTTTAGCATTTAGAGTATGTTTGCATTTAATTTCTACCACGTAATTAGCTCATAATAAACATGCAAAATAGTGCTTTTTTAAACACATTTATATATAAGTTATCTTATTTAATATTTAGAAGAAATCCATGATTTAAGTTTTTTAGCTCCATTTTGCGGATGAAAAAATAGAAAAGTAGGGAAAAGTAGGAACTTGCTTAAGATGGTGGTAGTAGGAAGTTACAGAGCTGAATCCAAACTAGGATGCTCTGACCCGAGCCCCATTAACTGTTTTCACCAGTAACAGCCAAGGGTGTGCCAAGGAAGTGATGATATTGCAAGAAATCATTAGAAAGGGTCATGGTCAGAGCTCAGTCAACTTAAAGAATTCATTTTCCTGATTTAGAAAGAACACAAAGGCTTCACTAATCATGCCACATTGTAGGATTGGAAAAATCCATTAATGACAGTGAATCAGAATGGCTGCATCCCTGTGTAATGTTGACACGGTTTGTCTCCACTCAGGATCTCTCTGTGCTTTCTTGAACTGATGCAAATAAATCATGAGGGGGTCACTGGTGTAAAGTGGTAATTCTTGTCGGGCACTTAATGTTTTCCCTTAATCCTGCAATTGTTCTCAGATGATCTGCCTAAAGGTTCCTTGCCCTTGACATTCCTGCAGCCTGTTATCCTTCCCTCGAGATGGTTCCTTCCTGATACTAAGGGAGCTGCTCAGCATTGCTGTGACCGGTTTAGTAGGTAAAGACTCGGGGCAGATGTCTTCTAACGTCCCAACTTAATGCAGTCTTAGCATGATGCCATCTCATGACTTGGAAATTCACATTATGCATTCGCTCAAAAATACTTCGGAGACTCTGTTAAAGAGCAATGCTATTGTTAGAAGCATCTATTGCTGCTTTAGCCATTACTTTGTAAGTTAATGTTTGATGTGCTTCATATTTTATAGAATTGCAGAATAATTAATATATGATATAATATTAATGCACAAATGTTCTATGCACTGTATTCTAGACTTCCATCTCCTCTAGGGTAAGTGTGGATATCTATCTTCTCTACAAATAAAGAAAAATGAGGCTCACTGAAATTAAATGCTTTGCTCCAAATGACATAGCTTGTAAGTGGTTGAGTCACAGTTAGAACTGAAGTCTGTCTGACTCCAAAGAGAGTCCTTTAATCCAGGGGTCAGCCAATTTTTTCTGTAAAGAGTGAGGTGGAGGGCCGCGTGGGTGCCTCGGTCAGTTAAGCATCCGACTTGGGTTCAGATCATGATCTCATGGTTCATAGATTGGAGCCCCCCATCAGGCTCTGGGCTGACAGCTCAGAGCCTGGAACCTGTTTCAGATTTTGTGCCTTCCTCTCTTTCTTCCTCTCTCCTGCTCACACTCTGTCTCTCTCAAAAATAAATAAACATTAAGAAAAAAAAAAAGAGCCAGGCGGTAAGTGTTTTAGGCTCTGTAGGCTGTGAGACAAAGTTGAGCGTGGTGTACAGGTACTCACGTAGTGTCCGGTCTGAGAAAACTACTCAGCTCTGTGGTTGTAGCATAAAAGCAGTCACTTACAGTACATCAACTAAACATATGGCTGTGTTCTAATAAAACTTTATTTACAAAAACAGGTGGCTTTGACCTGTGCACTATCCATTTGCCACAATCTGCTCTAAACTATGTTCTACTGTTCCTTTTATTTCGGGGGAGAGATGATCTCTTTTTGAAGTTAGTTTGAGGTTACTGGGTAAGTGGAGGAGTTGGAGTTTAATTAAATAGTCCATTCAGCGGGTTTGATTAAATGTCTTTGAATAGAATTTCATTTTAGTGCCTCCTGCTTAGAGAAGTGCAGGATTATGGGAAATGGACAGCTTAGACAAAGCTAGCCAACTTACAGTCTCAGAACATGGAGTCACCCCGACAGAAGGAGGGTGGTTCTCACTCGCATCCTGAAAGCTGGGTCATGTGATAATCTTTAAGTGCCTAAAATAGGAAATATTTCATTCCCTGTCTGTATACATCTCTGGTTTGTGTTTTTATTCTGTGAGCAGTACATTACGCCACCTGTGTCCGTTCCCAACCATCACCAGCTTTCTGGCTTCAAAAATGTAACTGAACTCTCCTATAGTTCTGGCCATCAGTGGTCCCAGTGGGCTAAATTCAATGTGTCTGCGGGCCTGTGTTCTTTCCAGAGGCTCAAAAGGACAACCACTTCCTTCCTGTTTCTACTTCCCAGGCTGCTCGCCTCCCTCGGCTCACAGGTTTCTCTTCCCAGCAATCCGGCCCCTACTTCTGTGGCCACATCCCCTCCGACTTTGATCCTCCGCCTCTCTCTCATAAAAACCCTGTGATGACATTGGTCCCACCTGGATCACCCAGAATCATCTCAGTCTCTCAGGATCCTCCATGTCGTTACATCATTGATCATGGAAGGTCCTGTATTCACAGGCTCTGTGGCTGAGGGCAACTTGGGGGGAGCACGGACTGCCTACCACATCGGGGGCGATGAGCAGTGGGGGCGGGGAGGCCACTTCAACAAGGTAGTGTTCGTACAGTGTCACTAGTAGCGTCCTCCGGTTTCCACAAGCCTGCTTAGTGAGAAGTCCTGTCAAGTGAGGTCTCTGTCACTGTTCACAGGACGAAATCGTAAGCATTTCTGCGGCCTCTCCACCCTGTCCCTGCTGAGAGCATATGAAGTGACAGCCACCCTGACTTCATTTGCTAGTTTATCAGGATGCTGGCTTCTCCTTGTCTCTTTTAGCCAAGTAATTTGTACCATTCAAAATGGACCTATTGTTTTGGAAATGATTTAAAGATGATTCACATGTTGATGGTATTTAGCACCTACCGAAAGGATTTGTTAAATTTTCTCCCTTGCCGGGATGCATGGAAATATCTACAGGCCCCCTTTTAAAGGGATTTATATGAAAACGCCCTATGTTATTATGGCTGTAATAATACCAAACGTTACGGACGTTATTTACTCACCCTTATAACCGCTGAGTGACACTGTGCCATTGTTGTTGTACAGAAAGGACTCTCAGAATTTTGCGAAGAACATACGGTAACGATTTTCTCCCCATGACAAGTAACCATTGGGTGATGCTGGCCTGATCTACACCAGAGGATGTTAAAGCAAACAGAATGGTATTCTTTGCACAGAGTCATTTAGAGGAAGATGAAAGGGACGGACTGAGCTCTGACTGCAGAGACTCCCCAGGAGAAATTCTGGTGACGCCGGCATATAACCACCCCTTCTAGTGTTCTACTTAGCTCTGAAAAGACGTGTAAGCATCTCACTACCACGTGGAGGGAACCAAAGGGGACAGCAGTGATCCCAGTGTTCTATATTTTAATGTAGGAATCGCTTCCATGAATCACGCCTGGCTGGACTGAGATTAGCGGGGAGTTTTTAGCTCGTTCTCACGGTTGGATCCGAGAGCCAGATCTGCCTTCCCAAACAGGTTACAATACTATCTTGTGGCTCTGTCTTTGGCTGCAGAAAGTGTGAATAATGGAATTCTATTTTCAAAAGCATCAGGCTTCAGATATTTCCATGTGTGGTTAATCTCTGGCAGTAATACCTAGGCTGATGAGTAATTTTCTAACTTTAAAATTCTTTCATAGAAGGATATTCCCCAACTTAAGCACCAGGAAGCAGGATTTAAGTTAGATTTAAGAGCTGGCTGATGGAAAGGGTTATTAAATGCTGAAACCAGTTATTGAAGGAGATGGTGAAGTCTTCTCTGGAGGTCTAATAATGGTTTAGGTGTTGTCTTGCCTGAAGGCAGAGGATATTTTTAATGTGTTGAATTTGCATATTAGGGATTTCAGGAGATCTTTCAGAAAGCCCTTAAGATACTCATTGGGGCAAAATGAATATGTATGGACAGAGTTAAAGCACTGTGGCTCTTTGTGGCTTCTCTTTGAACAGCTGGTCATAATTTAGACATGAGCTACCCCACAGCTCTCTTGTTGAGAGGAGCTAAAAGGAAAAACAAGTCCATTTTAGACCTTTCAAAGAGCAAGACCTTCAGAAGAGATATTCAATCTAAAGTTGAGAAATAAGGAAATTCATAAATTCCTCAAATTGTGAGTCCTAAAGCAAGTTTTGGTTCTGGGGTCCATTTTTTTTGGCCAGTGTTAGATTGAGGAATTTCAGGGTAATAAAGTTAGAAGCTTTATTAATTGTGTAGAGATCTGAGCTTCCTGGCTTGAAGAAAAGTTACGGTTTCTGAAGAACAGAATCCTAAGCTTTTCCTGCCATATTGGAGGAGATGTGCATGACTATGTAGGAGTATCAGACCAGGTGCAGGGAAGCTGGTTATTGATCTTAATCATAGTGATCTAGTGAGTATCATGCCAGCAGAAGGGAACCACCCCCTTAAAGGAAAGGGTAGCGACTGATACTGTCTCCTAGAAACAGATCGGGTGCTTAGAGCTGGAATTGGGAGCTTCCGTCCTCTATTGGGCAAGCCTTCTCCTCTCTGGTCACTCTGTTGTTTGCTTTGGCATAATGGGTAGCTGTTTGTCTTCAAGGACTTTCCCTGTCAATGGAGACCATTGGTCTGTGTGTTTCTCATTCTTGATTAGAACCCATGCTTGAAGTCAAGTGCTATTTCACATTCCCGTTAGTGACTTGAATTAAACCAGAGAAACCTGTGCTTTCTGGGCCGCACAAAGCTGGAGCTAATGCTGTGGATGGCCTTATCAGGAGGCTAGATCAGTAGGAGAATAGGCAAAAATACAGATCAGAAACTGAAAGATGAAATTTAATGGCATCAACCGTAATGTCTTGTAACTCAACTGTTAACAATTAGTTACACCCCATAGGCTCTCACACAGTTTATCCCATGAGATCAGTGCTATAGGTATCAGATAAGGAGAAGGGCCTCATCTGATGACAAAGGCCTTATGTCAAAAAAAGTTGACAGGGACGCTTTGGTAGGTCAATTGATTGAGCGTCCAACTTCTACTCAGGTCATGAGCTCAAGGGTCATGAGTTCAGATCCCACATTATTGGGGCTTGTGGCTGTCAGTGAGGAGCTGGCTTCCTCTGTCCTCCTCGCTCTGCTCCTCCCCTGCTTGCACACACACACACACACACACACTCTCTCTCTCTCTCTCTCTTTCAAAAATAAACATTAAAAAAAAAAACCGACAAGTCGCACAGGGCCTGGCAATTAGTAGGTGACAATCAAACATTTATGCAAAGATTGAATATTATATCAAAACTAAAGGTCTCTTAACAATTCTTTACCATTCCCTTTTTTTCTTCTCCAATAATATCTGTTCACGTTTCCTAAGAGATTTTCTCAGCCTGCCTGTCCTCCCTGAAGCCTTTCTGTATTTCCCATCTTTGTAGACACACACTTCTCACTTGGAGTTAGTTTCCTGTATTTCCCTGGTCAATAAATAACATAATAGCCCAGCTCAACCCCAGAAGAAGCTTTATTCCCTGAAGAAAATTTTCTAGATGAAATTCTATTTTAATCTGATTCCTGATTTTCTTCACGATACTCACATTACGTGTTTACCGTAAGCATAGTGACTCTGGTAATTGCATTTAGTTCCTGGATTGGACTGTAAGAGTTTATACTTGCTGACAGGTAGCTCTATAATAACTCTGTACTATATGCTTGATTTTTTCAAGCATGCAGTGCAGAATGTTTATATTTTGAGGAATATGATGAACATATGATTAATGTTAATTATTTATATTGCTCAAGTTTTGTGCATACATTATTCATATATTGAGATCTGTGACAATTTACTGTATTGGGTAAGGGAGAGAAAAGAATGACTCCACACAAAATCTGCTGTGTAACACAATATTCTGAAATTTGATAACATGACCTTATTTAAAGTGATAGCCATCTTTGGTAAATAACAAAACTTGCCACAAATGTGATAATTATAAACGCATGTGTTGGTTTGTACAAATAATACATTGTAATCATTGTCACATTATGCGAGAGCTTTGGCCTACAGGCTTAGGAATCTATATCACTCAGTCAACAAAATTTGTACATAAATAAATACTGACAACCTGAAGCGATTATCCTCTTGGTTTCTAGGTTAGGGCTAGGAAGCTACAGAAAATCTGTGAAGTTAGCTTCTTTTTTTTTCTTTAAGGTAAGTCGCTTGAAATAAAAGGAAGGAAGTCATTATTAGATACACATAAGCTTATGTGAAAAGCAAAGAAGGGAGAAAAGTGAGAAGTTGTTTAGGAACAAAGATCAAAAGAGCCTTTGGATAAATGGTGTGAGACCTCGGAGTCCAGGTGAATCTATGGGGTAAACTCCAGCTGTACCGACTCTGGGTGGGTAGGTCGGTGTCAAAGCATTGGGGATTTCCTCCCAGCCACTCAGGTGATAGAGATTCCTCATAGACACAGAGAAAATAATCAACAATGGTGTATTCAGGAGCTGCTGCAGGTGCTGTGAGAAAGGTGTGTACAGAGATCTCAGTGGACCCAGAGATAGGACCACACGCCCCCACCCAGAGTGCTCGGAGAGTCTCGCCCGAGAAGGCAGTGGGGTGTGGTAGGTGAGACCTGGAGATCTGTGGGGATGGAGTGGGTTATGTAAGAGAGGTGG